>WSTI01000060.1:5772-17770 GCA_019616915.1 Ceratobasidium sp. 423
TATAACTAGGAGGACTTGAAATCTCATAGTTCCTGCTGCTTGAGAAAGCTTCATTTCTAGAATGACTATTGGTTTGAACGAGTTCATTCCGCCGCCCACCGACGGCACTGTGGCTCTGAACCAACTCGTGGACTACCACCTCGTACGGAATCCTGACTGCGGGTTCGCGATGCTTGTCAACGTTTCGGACGACCCAAAAGAGAAGCCTATTCCAGTGAATTACGAGGAACTTGCCCATGCTACCCACCGTGCTGCACATATCGTGAATCCTGGTTCGATGCTCCCCCAAGGAACCAAGATCGCCATCCTCACATCCACCGATACTATTGTCAACGTTGCGCTTGTGCTGGGAATTTTGAGGGCTGGGTTAGTGGTAGGTACCGTAGTTGGGTAGCTTGACAAGAGCGGAACTAATCTCGGTAAAGCCCTTCCCAATCTCCCCTCGAGTTTCAGTCGCCGCAATCTGTCATCTCTTGATTGTTACAGAAACATGCTATATGGTCAGCGGGGGTGGGCCCGCAATCGATCGTTTGGTGAAGAGCATTCAATCTGCGATGGAGGAGAGTAAACACCAATTCGATGCCATCCGGCTCCCAACGTTCAAGGAATTATTTCGACCGCATTCAGGGGATACGTTTGAGTCGTTCCCTGACATCGTTCCGTCATCTCGAGACTCCGTTGTGGCAATCCTGCATAGTTCGGGGTCCACTGGTTTGCCTCGCCCGGTCACTTATACTCAGGAATGTGTTCTGAGCAGCTTTGTAAATCAACGTGAGTAAATTTAGCAGGGGGTTCACGGAAATGTACTTACGATGCCTAGCCCCTTGTTACGGAATGGGTCGCTTCGGCGCGCGGGTTGGACTCATGGCATTACCAACCTTTCATGTTATGGTAGGTTTTCGTATTTGCATGGAGAACCGCACTAAAAGTTGAGCAGGGGTTCATAACCCACTGTTTCTATCTTCAATTCGCCGGATTTACCAGCATTCTTTTTGCTCCGGGGCCAACTCCGGTGGTCCCTAGCCCTGAGGTTACCCTGCGGGCGGTAATTAGATCTCAGTGTACCTTCTTGTTGACAGTTCCGACCTTTCTTGAGGTATTTACCTAATTGATACGCCATTCAATTTACTCCCAACTGACTCTAACTAGGCATGGTCACGCGACACTGAAGCTGTCCGTCACTTGAAGAAAATAGACGGGGTGGTGAGTTGACCCGCCTTTTGTAGGCCTTTTGTGGCTAAATGACGACGCATATAGGTGTACGCTGGTGGCCCTCTCATTCCTCACGTGGGTGATGGACTCGTCAGACAAGGTGGAAGGTCCTGCTCTTCACCCAATCAGCCAAACTTACAAATTTATACCCAGGCGTTTCTCTGCGTGCTGCGTACGGCGCCACGGAGTTTGGTGCGCCAGTGGAATTCGATCTTGTGAAGCGGGCGCCTGAAGACTGGATCTATATCGAATTCCCAGACTATACTCGGCTCGAATTCATCCCACAACACGACCAAGACGAGACATATGAACTAGTAATTCTGGTAGGTAGAATGCCTTGAAGCATCGCCCACAATCTCAATACTTATACCCTCCCTTCAGTCTACTCCTCACCACAAACCGTTCGTTGTCAACTATCAGAATGGAAGGGGTGAAGTGGGTTATGCCACAAAGGATTTAGTGCGCCCCCACCCAACAAAACCAGGGTTATGGAAAGTGTGAGTGTCAATTACTTCGTTGGTGGGTATATGCAAACGGTCAAGTGTGTATTAGCGTTGGTCGATTGGACGATCAGATTGTACTACTCAACGGGGAAAAAACAAACCCCGTTCCAATTGGTATATCTTTTGTGCGCCACTTTTTTAACCTAACGCTTAAGTTACGAACTTGCAGAGGACGAAATTGCCAAGTGCCCACAAGTCCAATCCGTCGTCATGTTTGGTCGAGAACAAAACCAGACCGGTCTACTTATTGAACTCCATGAGGAATTTAAATCATTACCAAATGAGGGTTACAAAAGCATAGTGGACCAGATATGGTGAGTAGGCCTTGAGGCGACCCAAATTAACCCAACTAACTCCAAATATTTCATAAAGGCCATTTATTGAATTGGCGAATGATAACGCTTCCACTCATTCTCGCATTGCTCGCGAGGCTATCATTTTCTCAGAGACGTCCCGTCCCCTGCCTCGCACGCCAAAAGGCAATGTTGCCAGGGCTGCTGCCTTGAGGCTATATGCGGATGATATTGCCCGGATGTATACTCAACTCGGGCAAGGCTCATCGCTTAAATCACTTGGCGCACCTACGTCCTGGGAGGACAGGAACGAAGTCGAGTCTTGGTTGGCTCGCTGTGTAGCACATTTGCTAGGCAGACAACTGAACGCATGTGACGACTTGTTCCAACAAGGTCTTGATAGGTAATCTCGTTTCCAGTTAATTCACGGATCAAATGACTGAAATTCTCCTAGCTTAACTGCCACTCTCCTTTCAGGAGTGCTTAAACAGGCCTTGTCGCTATCCTCAGGCCCAAAAATCCAGCACGTTGTGGGACAAGTAGCGCAACAAACAATATTTAACCACCCTTCAATACTCCAGTTGGCTAACTACCTGGTTGGGTTGACCAGCAATTCCGCTGGCTCACTGTCTGGCACTGTCGAAACCCAGTCGGATATCATGGGAGGAATGATTGCACGTTATACCCAAGGAATGTACATTCGCCCAAACGATCCAACTTGGTCGCTCCTGGACTCCGAGCCTGTTGAAAATGTAGTGATAACCGGAACTACTGGTTCTCTAGGATCCCACATCCTTGCACAGCTCCTCGCAAACGGCAGAGTTCAGCGCGTTTGGGCCATAAACCGCCCCCACAAAGGTTCTGGAGCGTCGGTGACACAGAGACAGCGTGCATCTTTTGAAGACAAGAATCTCCCCGTCGGATTACTAAACCACCCCAGGTTGACTTTCCTAGAATGCAATCTACATGAAAGCCAGCTGGGATTACTCCACAAGGATTACGAGGAGGTAAGTGGCTCACACAGGCTCAGATTTAAACTTACATACTTTATGAAACAGATAAAATCATCGGCCACGACGATTATCCACGTTTGTCTGTTCTCCTTCGCAAGGGAATTCCTATACTGATGCGACTACTAGAATGCCTGGCAAGTTGATTTCAACTGGAATCTCCAATCGTTCGAGCCCAATGTACAAGGTACCCGACATTTGGTTGACCTCGCACTAAGTTCAATATGGAAACGCGCACCCCGGTTGATCTTCACATCCTCCATCTCGGTGGCCGGTCTGGGACTACCGGGGCGTTCACTTGACGAAGAGTACATTACGCGATCAACTATTGCGCCTGGATTTGGATATGGTGAGAGCAAGTATGTTGCCGAAAGGGTAAGTACGGTCATCGGGAAATGCCTTTTACCTATGTTCACATCGATTTAGGTCTTGGAGGCTGCAAGGATTGCAGGTTTAGAAACCTGTGTTGTACGCCTCGGACAACTCTCGGGTGACAGGGTCAGTGGCTCATGGTCAAAGACCGATTGGTTCCCCTCTGTGCTGGCATCCTCTCTCACGATCGGGCAACTTCCGGACGCCATTGGGGTGAGTTGGTTTGAAACCATCTACACGGGAAGAAATACCAAGTGCATTTCGTAGACTGTATCGTGGGTACCACTCGATGTGGCTGCCCATGCTCTGTTGGATGTGTGTCACCACACAACGGAGCTACCCTCTGTGGCGCATATAGCTCACCCACAGCCTTCGTCTTGGCTAGAGCTTATGACAACGGTCGTCCGAGTGGCCAAGGTCGAGCTTGGAAAAGAACTGGAATTAACCCGGTTCGACGAATGGAACAGGAAGGTCGCAGAAACGGTAGTACTATACAACAATACGATTGTTCACAAACGGCTCCCAACTGTCAAACTTCAAGCATCCGTCGATGGCATGGCAAAAGTGGACAAATCAATTCGGGAGATTAATCATCCAGGAGCAAATGCATACGAGGTGTTTGGTGCACCCCGCCTGAACACATCACAATGCACGCAAATTAGTCAGGTTTTGAGGGATCTATCGGTCTTGGATTTTAATGATGTATCCCGTTGGATTCGTTACTGGAAAGATACGGACTTGTTTGTACAATAATTGTTTTCATTCTGATGTATTCCCTTGGATATATACCCTATATGATTACAGCGTCTTTTGCTAGGCGGGCTTTGTTTGCGTGGATCAGATGACTGGCTTTGGCGCTAAAGAAACGAGCTTAGTCACGGGAGATCCGCTCTGGAAAAGTCGAGACCAACGTGTCTATGCTTGATTGGAACACGCGGCGCAAAGTCTATTGCTCAAATTGATTCTAGCTTCAAAAGTCCCGCCACATCCCTCAAAAGTACGTAGCTTTCTTCACCCACTTCGACAGCATAGTACGGCAGCTGATTGCGTGCTTGAAGAGATGGATGATGCCTGGACCAAAACTCCGGAGCAAGTGCTTACGCACTTCTCCGTGAATCATCACACGGGCCTCACTGCTAGTCAGGTTATAGAAAACACAAAACGTTATGGAAAGAACGGTGAGCACAAGCGCATTTATGCACTTAATTTTCTTCTGAATATTTGCTCGTTATTTCCAGAGCTTCCCGATGAACCACCAACTCCCTTATGGGAACTAATTTTGGGACAATTCAACGATCAGCTCGTCCTCATTCTTCTTGGCTCTGCCGTTATTTCCTTCGTACTTGCGCTATTCGAAGATCATGGAGAGTCCGGATTGTTCATGGCCTTTGTGGAACCAGCCGTCATTTTGCTTATCTTGATGGCTAATGCCGCCGTGGGTGTTATTCAAGAAACCAAAGCCGAGAGAGCCATAGACGTGAGTAGGTATCTCGCCATGCTCTATCGGTGACTATTAACACTCTATATAGGCTTTGAAAGAATACTCGCCTGACGAAGCAAAAGTGATTCGCGATGGGCACGTCTCAAGAATTCATGCTTCGGATTTGGTTCCTGGTGACGTTGTTTCAATCGCGGTCGGAGACAGGATTCCGGCAGACTGTCGTGTTATTACGATTCACTCGAGCAGTTTTCGTATCGATCAAGCTATTCTAACCGGCGAAAGCCAGAGTGTTAGCAAAACCGTGGACGCTCTTAGTGATGCGAAGGCTGTTAAGCAAGATATGACAAACATGGTCTTTTCTGTGAGTCGCAATGGGAGCGGGTAATGGACACCACTCATTCTAGCTACTCGTAGGGCACAACGGTAGTCAACGGCAACGCTACAGCAATTGTAGTTCGGACAGGAGAGCAAACGGCAATTGGCGACATTCATCGGTCAATCTCGTCCCAGATCTCCGAAAAGACGCCTCTCAAGCGCAAGCTGGATGACTTCGGTGATATGCTTGCCAAGGTCATCACCGTCATTTGCATCCTAGTTTGGCTCGTCAACATACGGCATTTCTGGGACCCGGCGCACCACAGCGCTTTACAAGGAGCAGTATATTATTTCAAGATTGCGGTCGCCCTTGCCGTGGCCGCCATCCCAGAGGGTCTTGCTGCGGTTATTACTGCCTGCCTCGCACTCGGAACGAAGAAAATGGCTCAAAAGAATGCGATTGTTCGCAACCTACCTAGCGTTGAAACGCTGGGCGCCACAAATGTCATTTGCTCCGACAAGACTGGTACTTTGACCACGAACCAAATGAGTGTGTCACGGGTAAGTCTTATACAACGCAGTGTACTTCATATTCTTATTATCGTGGTTATAGATCTTGGTCATCGGCGAGGTATCCGGAAATCTCATCGAATACAACGTGGAAGGTACAACTTTTGCGCCTACTGGTAGCATTTATTCCCCCAAGGGTGAGGTTTTGAGTCCCCAGGAACTACAAACTGGGCCATTGGTCCGACTTGCCGAGATTAGCGCACTTTGCAACGATGCAAGGATTGTGTACAACGAAGTACGTGGAACACAGACCTATAAGATAACGCAAAACTGATGCCCTCGTATTTGCAGGAAAAGGATACCTACACTAATGTTGGCGAACCTACCGAGGCAGCGCTCAGAGTACTTGTCGAGAAGATTGGTTGCGCCAGCGCCGAGGTCACAAAATCACTTGGCTCTCTGACTCCTCGATCTCGCTCAACGGTTGTCAACGATTATTACGAAGATCAATACCAGCGGGTGGTTACTTTCGAGTTCTCGAGGGACAGGAAGATGATGTCTGTGCTGGTCAAACGTACTTTTGCCCCAGGATCTGGTGCTACCTTGTTTGTCAAAGGGGCTCCAGAATCAGTGCTCGAACGCTGCAACTACATCCGCGTTGGTGGTCAACTCCAACCACTCTCTTCCTCGCTCCGGAGTCAATTACTGGCCAAGGTTTCCGAAGTCGGCGGTCAAGGTCTCCGCACACTCGCACTCGCCTATTCCGACAAAGCCGACGGAGATGCATCACACTACAAGTCGTCGACGACGGCCGAGTATTCGAAGTTTGAACAAGAGCTTGTGTTCGTTGGCTTAGTTGGGATGCTGGATCCGCCTCGTCCCGAAGTTCGTAGCGCTATCGCGAACTGCCGGGCGGCGGGGATTCGAGTTATATGCATTACTGGAGACAACAAAAGGACTGCCGAGGCCATTTGCCGTCAGATTGGAATTTTCGGATCTGACGAGGACCTTACTGGCAAGAGTTACACTGGTCGGGAGCTGGATGCGTTGAGCCATGATGAAAAGATTATCGCTGTTCAACGTGCAAGTCTCTTCTCGCGCACAGAACCTGGACACAAGAGTCAGCTGGTCGACCTACTGCAAGGACTTGGACTTGTTGTGGCTATGACAGGAGATGGTGGTAAGAATTATTCGTATTTCATTGCTCGACCATGGCTCACGCTCCTCCCTAGTCAATGATGCCCCAGCTCTCAAGAAGGCCGACATTGGTATTGCAATGGGGAGCGGAACCGACGTCGCTAAACTTGCCGCTGACATGGTCCTCGCCGATTCCAATTTTGCAACAATTGAACAAGCTGTAGAGGAGGGTCGCCTGATCTACAACAATACTAAGCAATTCATTCGGTATCTCAGTGAGCACTAATCCTTCAGAAAATATGTTTATTCGAAACCTAATCGGTTTGCTCTTAGTTTCTTCAAATATTGGTGAAGTCGTCAGGTATGGGTTCCTGTTACTCGATGGAATGAGCTGTTGACTCCTCACTCTCTTTTAAAGTATATTCTTGACCGTCCTCTTGGGTATGCCGGAAGCTTTGATCCCAGTTCAATTGCTCTGGGTCAATTTGGTCACGGACAGTCTCCCGGCGACAGCTCTCGGTTTCAACCCTCCAGACCACACCATTATGCGTATGCCACCTAGAAACGTACGCGAGCCATTGGTTGGCAAATGGTTGTTCATTCGTTACTTGATCATTGGGACGTATGTGGGAGTTGCGACAGTATTCGGCTATGCCTGGTGGTTTATTTTCTATGAGGGCGGCCCTCAAATCACTTTCCATCAACTGGTAAGCTGTGTAAAGTCTGTGGAGTAATCATTGGCTAAACATACACCTCAGACTCATTTCCACCAATGCTCCTCCCTCTTCCCCGAGATCGGCTGCACAATGTTTACCAACGAAATGGCCAAGACTGCAACGACCATCAGTCTCTCCATACTTGTTACAGTCGAAATGTTCAACGCCGCCAATTCTCTGTCGGAGAACGAAAGTTTGTTCGCGTTGCCGGTTTGGAAGAACCCCTATCTTGTGGCGGCCATCGCTCTCAGCATGTCACTTCATTTCGCAATTCTATACATTCCTTTCTTTGCGGTAAGTTGCGGGCTTGTTGCATTTGGTTTGATACTAACCCACCGATATCTTAGACATTGTTCTCGATTACTCCATTGAACTGGCAAGAATGGAAGGCTGTGGTATTCATCAGCCTACCAGTCATTGCAATAGATGAGGTTTTAAAGTACATTTCGGTGAGTTACAGTAGCTCCCCACCCCATGTCATGTGTCTAACGACGTCGTCTTGGCGGGTATCAAATAGGGTACATTCGTTGGTATGGCGATTTTATTCTTCAGAGACAGAAAAGTCACTGACTTCCATTTACAGATCCTCCCTCGAAGCTCAAATTGGACTGATAATTATTCACTTGACCGTGTCCCAAGTTCACCTTTGTATCTAAAAGACAATATTATTTGTCAAAATGGATCTAGAACATTAGTCGTGCCTGCATCAAGCCCACCCCCGCAACTACGCCTAGTTTATTTGCAGTACGATATTCCGCCAAGCATAAATCCCAGTATATGCGCGAAAAATACCACCTATCATTCATATCCAAGTAAAACATTCTATTATGAAGGTGATAAAATATACAATAACGTACAAGTCGGTGATAATGAAATACCATACAAATCGAATAAATATTACAAGTTAGAAACCCCAACTACGCGAACACATAACATAGGCAAAAGTGTCCCTTTGTAAGAAATCCACAAAGTAATTCACAAAGTAAAAGAAACAAGTACAGATACCCGTAGACACTGGTAGACACTGGTGTCTACGGGATGCGTCGTCGGACCTAAAATCGATCCGAATTAATTTTAAAGCACCAAAGCTGAACACTTTGACTCACCTTGGAGGCAGGGGCTTTTGCGCTGTGGATTCTGAAGCACTCCGGTTGTTTGCACCAGTGACGCGTCCTTGCGTCGGTCCGGCGGAACGTTTCACCACAGCCGATGCATGCGTAGGGGTGGACACCAGCTGCAAATTTAATGTTTGGTCAGAACTCCTTTGCTCTGTCCAAAAATACCATATTTGGAACTCACTGTGTATACGCATGTGCCTGTTTATATCATGTAGACGAGCCATTTGAACCGGACAAAAGTCGCACTGGTACTTCCGGTCGTCAACAATGTTCTGGGAGAAACATCCTAAATTAGCATCCGTTGCGCGCGGAGAATATGGTATTACATACCTTGGGAGATTCTTTGCTTGGTCGCCTTATCCGTCGACTGGGTGCTGGTGGGGTTTCTCGACTCGAGCTTGGCACGATGGGCGGTACAATAGGAAGGGGCTTGGCGGCAGACACGGGAGGGAAGTGCTCGAAAGAAGAAGGCAACTCAACCTCGGATGTCGCAGTGCTGGGAGGAGAGTAAGCCTCAAAGTCGGGGCTCGCATCGCACGGGAAGTTTGGCATTAATCCAAAGGGATCGTAGTTAGAGCCAGGAGAGCTTGAATACGAAGATGGATATGATTGGGGCATATCCCAAGCTGCATTGGATGGGTTCAAGACAGGGGCCCATTGGACGTTATCTGTGGCTTAAATGCGACTCAGTATAGGTATATGCGCGGACCGTTGCAATAATCAAGCGTACCGGGTGCCAACCACTCCCCTGAAAGCATGGGCTCGAACGGAATGGACTGGAACATTTCCGAGCCAAACTGCGTACTGCTAGTGTCGAAAGGTGGTTGAAGTGCTCTGAATTGGCCGTCTGTGCGGTGTGTACCTTCGTACATAGGAAAGCTCGGTTCAAAAGTAGGATAGGCGTCCATTGGCTGTGTAAATGATGAGTTGCTGAGAGACTGCGAACGGAACAGACTACGTACCATTGAAGTTGACAAGGGGCAGAGGAAGAACAGCGGGAATTGGTGATGGGTCAGCACGACAAGTGGCCTTTTGAAGACCACAGTGTCAGGGTTCACACCCAGTTTACGCACTCAAATGACTGACGATCAGGTTGGCTACGGAGCCCCGAGGCGATTTGGAGTTTGGATAGATCGAGTTGTATGACCAACTAGGTTTGAGTCAAACGACAAGGCGATCCACGTGTTTGGTCCTCCAATGAAGCCTTCGAACGAATGGGGTGCGCCATTCGCACTATCACCCTAATGGGAAATGATGGCTGGTGTCCCGAACCTGGATCCTGATACTGTAAAAGAACCAACCATGTGCCAGTGACGGGTGTTGCGTGTCCCTACCTCAGCCACCTGAATGAAGCTTCTCCACACACAGGGTGCCGCTAACCTACATGATCGAGGCGAGCTTATTGCGCTGGGGCGACGTTAGAGTTCCAAACACTATCGAGACTAGGACCTCAATCGGGGCAGTGATTGCGGCCACAGATTGTGCTATGAGATCCAGTGTGTACTCTGAATTGGCCCCATGCAGATCGGTGCCACGGTTTCTAGCATACTGTAGCCAATGAACGGATGAACCGCCGGTGGAGCCCCGTCCAAACAACCAATGTATCAATGGTCGCATCGCCTTTGAAATCGGTTGGTTACAAGAAATAGCTGGGCTCTTGCTGAGAGGATATGGCCAAACCTCAAATGGCTTGACAGGTGCGTCATTTCAAACCAGAGGGCCCAGGAGGATCATCCATCAGTGTTGTCCTTCGGAGAAGGATTGTCATTGCCCGAACCCGACGTTTATCAATCTTAATTGAGTTCCGCCGGTTCCCCAGGTCCGTGTCAGGACGAAGGCGGTAACCAATAGTAGAGGTGCAGTATTGTGGCGGCGTCCCACCCTTGCGTGTCTTGGATCCTTGGCGTATCATTTCCGTGCTTGTACATTTTAGCCGATAGATTTGGGTGTGCGGGAGTGAGGATCCTTTGGCATCGCCGGTGGTTGATGGCTTGCGCGATCAGAACTGGACTGCTGACCCGACTTGCTGTCGTAAGCTGAAGCGCTGAGTCAGGATCCAACAGGGAAAGGAAGCGAGATCCCCATCAAGACTGTTGACCGAGGACGTGCGTCTATCTCGCGTGACAATGACATACCCCGGAGCGTGACTTGGTTGCAGAGATCCACGTCAAAGGTTTAAGCTTGGATTCACTTGAGGACCGCACAGGTCGATCGTGTGCTGGTTTCATCTCTGAGTGATCTGAAATCACCAACGTAAAAAGCGTCTAATAGATACACACAGGTGGAAACTTTAGCGCACAAGACATCTCTGCGAGCGTACACATCAGGAACATTAGAACAGTCCGCGTTTGGGGGAGCCAACTCAAAAAATCACAGCCATTACACTACACCCGATCCACCTGGAGCTTGATAAGAATCCTCAGTATCAAGGCGAGCAAGGTTAGGGGGCCCTGGCATTAAGGGTTGGTTAGTTTCCGTCTCTGGAGACGGTGGCAATATGCTATAGTTATCCCCCTTCGATTGTTGGGTGTCAACCGTTTGCAGCGAGGTCTCAGTTACTGTACGAGCATCGGCAGTCAGGAAAGTAGCCGGTGATACGTTCCCGTTAGGAGAATCTCGCTCGGCAATCGGCGCGGGTGACGTAGTATTCTTGATTGTTGGATTATCTACCGATGGTGAAGTAGGATGGGAAACCGACGCAGAACTAGGGAATACAATGGCGGTAGCATGTCCCCCTTGGGCCGGCGGAGAAGTGTCGCCGGAGACTAGCCCCTCGGGTGCGTTTTGGCCAAGAGGTTCGCCAAGCAAGTGACCAGCTGCAGATTGCCCAGCTTGGGTTTGGTCATCCCGATTTGTATTCTGGCCTGCATCAAGCACCGAGGCCCTGTGCTCATTTTCTGAGAAATTGTTTGGACTAGAGCCGAGGATGGCCGCGGGAATACTCGATGCGCTCACTGCAGCAGATAATGTATTCAGGGTCCTTGGCGGGAACCCAGATTGTCCTGTATGCACGTCACCCGTCGCAGATGTGCCGGGTGTGGAAGGAAAGCCAACAGCCATAGCAAGGGTGGCGGCGCCGTTTAGCGGGGAAGATGCAGCCTGAATAGGGCCACTGCCGATACGACGATGAGGTGGCACAGTTTGCGAAGCGTCAAACGATTCACGAGGCGAGGCCGCAGAGGATTGGTCCGAAACGGGTTCTAGAGCACCAGAAGAACTCGGTCGCAGAGGCGTAGCGGGACCAGAGCTTGGGGGAAGACCAGCACTGGTCACAGAAAGTGACGAATCTGTGTGGCTAGGCTGGTGTTGTTCGTGGCCCAGTTGCAGCTCGGAAGCCGGATCGGGCGATGCATTGGCGGCTTCACGAGATG
>WSTI01000063.1:6236-19176 GCA_019616915.1 Ceratobasidium sp. 423
GTTCGGGCCCTTATGGCGGAAGTGGTCCAGGAAGCCTGTAGGACGCATCCAATGTCAGCCGCATCCATGGACCGGGTCATTTGACAGAATGTACAGACCAATCACATGTCTTCGACCGGGATGGTTGACATCCCCACTAATCAGTCTCTGCAGCAGCTTAATCTCGTCCAGAGCTGTCTCGGTGTACCGCGGGGCCGACTTGACAACTTTGAGCGCAACGTGACGGTTCTGTCTGTAAGAACAAACGAATGGTTAGACGACCCGAATAAGTGCAGCGGTGAGGGAGTGCCCCGAGAACCCCTGCAATGGTGGCGCATAGCCTCATAGGGCAAAAGCTCACGCCTCCGTCACACAGGCGAAATATGGCTCACTTTACGTCCTTGGCAAGCCAGACGGTGCTGAAATGACCCCAGCCGAGTTTCCGGACTACGGTGTAGCGGCCATCGCTGAAAGTATCCCCGATTTGCACTGGGTGGTATCCGCCTTTGACGTAATCCTCCCAATCCTCCTCGTCTTCGGTCATGAGGGAACCTGAGCGTACGGACATTATAACAGGAGAACAGGGGGGGGCGAAGAGAGGCGCCGATTATTGTGAAGGTTTAAACGCGAAATATGTGTGCAGGGAACGAGTCGACAGGGTCCCGTATTCATGGACAGTGTTGAGATTTGCACGTGAGCGATGAAGTCCGAGATGGACCAAATGGGCATAGCCAAGTTACGATGCGCGTCGACGTTAGTCACGAGAATGAGTTGCGACGAAGGCGCAATAATATCGATGGTCGAATAGGAGGCATCGATTATGTGAAGGTAAAAACCCAGTTTATTGGACCGGCCCGGATCATGGACAAAGTGCACAAGGAACCGTCGATTGGCCGATGTAAAAGGACAGACGCGTTGTGCGACGGATTCGCGGTTGGATGTGGTTAATGCGGCGAATAGCCAGTATGGTCAAGAAGGCGTTGTGATAAGGCAATGTAGTCAGCGGGTGCAACAGGATGAGTATAAAGAGACACACAACAGAAAGGGCAGGGAACCGAAGGATACCAGACGAGTTAATATAAATGAAATAAAGCGATTGAAATCTGGAGCTCAGTCTCGAGAATGAATCCGAATAAAATCTGGGAGCTAGGGCTGAAAGGGCGCGGGATGCAAGGGGGGTAAAGTAGCGTATGAACACGCGAAAGTTTGGGCCCAGAAATTAGCCATGCCGAGGCATATCGCAGCATAACGCGCACAGAAGATACCCGTACCCGATTCGCTAGGCCGAACTCGGGCGAGATAAGCATGACGCAGGCGACAGGGTAGAGAAGGAAACCCGAGGCTCCCAGAGATAAGAGACAAATCATGCCAATCCGAAAAAATCCTATAAATGACCGAGCCACATACCAGTTCCAGACGAATTGGTTACAGAGTTTATTGGACTAGGCAACACGCTCGCTCCGGCCAATGCGGCCCCTCCGCCGGCCCCTGCCAGTCGGTCGTACACATTTGGTTTCATTGCAACAGGCACAGCCCCCGGTGTCTTGTGCTTGGGTGAAGGGTTGCCTTTGCTCATATTCATGTGCGGTGTCGGCGTAGTTTCGTGCGAGAGGCGCTAGAGGGAAGAGAGCGAAATAAGAGTTGGGTGGAGGTGCAGAAGAGATGCAGGTGACGTCGGAAGTCTGTAATTAGGCGTTGTTCGGGTATGCGGGCGCTTCTAATGGGTCAAATCAGGAGCAGAACGCTCCGATGCACTCGAGCAAGTCGACGAAGGGATAGCACAGTTGCCTGTGGTCGTCGACACAGTGTCTTAACTGGTTTGGTTGCATACCAATGCCCATCCCGCCATTTGCCTAATTGGCGTTGGCTACTAAATCCGATTTTAGTCCGGCCAATTGAACACGTTCCTCGGTTTCACGCGACAACCTTAATCCATTCAACCATTTTCAAACGTGCTCTGGGTGTAAACACCGCCTAAACCCCCTAACACGTTGTAAATATTCCCCGCCCCCAATGCTTCTATCGGGTCAGCTCCGGCCCGATCTCCCCAATCCCACATGGCTCCAGGCTTAATAATCCGCGAGAGTGCCCAGTTGGGGCATCGGTACGCACTCCGCGAGTCTCTGACGGCCTCGCATATACCCACAAATCCCACCCTACAAATACGAAAATCTGCAGCCCCGCATTCCCCAGACTTTCCTGGGAGATCCCGTGATGCCCCATATCATACCGCACACACATACACGCGCACTTTACTTCAATCGGCGGGGGAGCTAGAGCGTGTTGACGTCAAGGGGAGTCCAAATTGACTAACTCTCCGTTCTTTTGCTAAAGGAAGCCCTCGTAGAACACGAGAGCGAGCGTAGTGGTATTAGACTATTGGGGTTCGTAGTCCGTATGGTCAGGGGGGCGAATTTACATGAGCAATTACTATGATCGGCGCCTCGTCCCCACGGACATTTGACTAAGCGTCGGGGATAATTTGTGCGCCGACATTACATGACACCAGCCAATTGACTGCACACGAATGAAAGTAAGCACTGTCCCTTGTCCGGACTGAATTGATTAAGGGTCCTACTGAATTGAAAGTGGAACAGTCCCTAGTGCTTACTTTCGTTCGCGTACAGTAGACCCTGTTGAAGGTCTAGGCGCGATCTGTTTGAATCGCCGCCGCTGATTGGCGGAACTCTGTAAGATTCGAGTGCTATTTCAGACAATTGCCAAACATGTGCTGTTTCCTGGATGTATGCGCACGCACATCGTGTTTTGGGTGTGCAGCCCATCTCTACCTTTGTCTTCTGATGCCCCTTTTTCTGCTATACAAGTATAATCAAATGTCTTGTCCCATTCATGGCTATGAGATCTGTGTCCAGCACATCGGGTCGACGGAAAAGTGGTTGAAGTCCCTCGATGCCTAGAACAAATTGACTTCAGGACAACCTGGGCGACGTAATGAGTCGGCTACCGAATAAGTAACATGATGGGTTCAGCAGTATTTATTCACACTGTATCCGGTTGCCTACATGAGCACCCATCTCATTCAAACCAACACCGAATACCCGCCCACTCTGTCCTTCACTACAAACTTTTGTCCGCCCATTTTGTCTCGATACAACCAACACCAAACGTGCCGTCTCAAACTGACCTCTCATTTGCTCTTCTCGCACACACGATGGCCCACCCCTCCCAATATATATCGAGCCTTTCCTCACCAGGTGGCCAACCTGTTGACATACTGGCAACGGTGGGAATCAACGACCCAAATGCGTCAAGTTCATCTGCAGCTGGATCTTCAGTCCCTGGTAGCTCTGTACTGAACTCGCGAACAACATCTGCCACAAGCGCCAGTTCCGGCTCTCAGACACTAACACGCAAACGATCGTCGAGCTTCCGACAACACGCGTCCTCGGTTGCGTCATACATACCTAAAATTATGGCTGTGCTTCCTGGTATTAGTGAAGTGGTAGATAGTGTCTGTGACGGGGTTCAGGCCTACAAGGTGCTTATTTTACACGCTAGTCAGACGAGAGCTCACATGGTTTTGGGTGGTCGGTAGGGCATGGACTCTAACAGACACGCACTAGTTGAGCTGGAAGGGACACTTGGGTCAATATCAGTCATGCTCAATTCCGAGCCTCGGTTGCTTGCTACAGATCCAGAATACGCTCATTTTGCACGGTAAATTCATTTAGTATATTTGCTGGGATGGGGATACTCATTGTGCATAGCTGCGTAGAAAATCTTCACAACGAAGTACGGAGCGAGCTTCACGCAGGTTCTGTGCGTCGACTTGAAGCCGCAACCAAGTTGGATGGACTCAGAACGAGGCTCACGGACCTGTTGGCCAATGCTATTGTAAGTACTTGGCCGATATTTTTGCGGATAGAGGGTTGAAATGGGTTTCAGAAAGCCGGTTATCTCGTACAGCAGAAAGTGGTCGTTCCGGATGAGTTTGACAGCACCATACACTCAGTCAGCACGCTACTATCTTTACCACAGTCTACGGGCTGACATACCGTCCTTTTAGCTCAAGATAGTGAACGAAGCCAACGGCCTGGTCATTCGCGAGCACATCTCGACCCGGCGATATGACGGCACTGCAGTCGATGATTCTCCTGTCCAGCTAAATTTACACGTCTACACTTACCAAGCGATGTACAACGACGTGCCGGTCGAAGTCGAAGACTATTATGGAGGGCCGGATGACTACCTTATTCAGGTACGAACCTTCTTGTATGGTTCCTACGCGACTGAGATACATCCGCTATAGACCTTGACAGAACTCGTGGACCACTATAATCAGCGCGGATTGTAAGTCAGCATGTGCTTCAGATCAACGTTGTCGCTCTCGGCTGATTCAGCACTCAAAGAAACCCAGTTCTTCAACGATTGTACGGCGGGTCCGTCTTCAAGGATCAATGTGGCCGATTACATGCTTACTTGGTGTTGTCTCCACGTATGTGCACACAAATGCCTGACCAATCAGCATCATTTACCCGCATGTAGGCGAGGGCATACCATGGGCCAAGCTCGTTAAAGCCAAGCAGTCTATCGAGCTGTTGTGTCAAGTCGTAAGTCCAAATACGTATCCACAATGATGATCATTGGCTGATCGCCGTTTGCCAGGCTGAAAAAACAGCGGTGAGTCGGAATAAGTTAGCCTTTGCGAACAGAGTTGAGATGAATTTTGCGTACCGATAGATCGTCTTTAAACAGCTCAAGCAAAACAAACAGATGAATGTAAGTTTATTTAGTCGAGATGCGGTGAGGCACTGAAACAGCGGGAGTTTAGTTCGACGATATCCGGATCCGGTCGGATGGCACCCTGCTATTGGTCCCTCATACTGAAGGCGAAAACTTCTTACTTGTAAGTCTCTCGTTTATTACGTACTCTTCCTTCATTTGACGATTGCCCAGGACGAGGATGTCTTCAAGCCGTCCGATGACGAATACGAGACCGGTTGGCCATTCAAAGATCTATGCCAGCTTTTACACGAGTCCTCCAAACAGGGACTAGTGCCAGAGGCCGTGGCCGCATTGCGAGAATATGACGGCACATGGGACCAGATCGCAGTCTGGCGGGTTGGCCGAGATATCGGACTCCGACCACCCCCAGGCAGCAGGATTTTCAACGACTACCCACCTCTTCAATGGACTATTGACCCCGGATGGATCATACGCTGGCCGGACCCGAGTTTTATGCGTGAACCAGACGAGTACTTTAAACGCGTGGTCAGGCTACCGAAATCAATGATCGAAGAAGAGTATGAGCAACAGCATTTGACGTCGTTTATGGTCAAACTCATTAAGGGCATACGAGATAATGAACTCGTCAAATATCCCGACCAAGACAGGGAAGATGGAGCCTGGTTCCTGCCTACCGAATGGAATGATTGGGAATGGTGTGTGGCGTCCTTAATTTCAGACTACCGTCTACATCAACGAGATCTAATCGTCCGTGCCTTAGCTTCCCGCTTGAACCTTGGCAAGGGGTAGAGTCTATAATGCTCGCCTACGAGTCCGTACGGCTTGAACGAGTCTCTTGGGAAGAATGGAAACACGCTCTAAAATCCTTGGCTCAGAAAAGAGACCTTCGTGAAGAAGACCTCGGAGTTAGTACGTCTAAATAAAGTATTCGTCTGACATCACAGCGTGCTGATCCAACCCGCACGCATGCAGTCACTAGAACCGACGTTATGCTGAAGATTCGTAAAAAGAATGTACCCGAACTCGGCACTCGCCCTATATACCTTTACCGCCGCAAGCCAGGAGCAGATACCTCACCTCGGCAGTTCTGGGGATTCTTTACCTTTAATAAGGACCCACTCGGTCCTACTGGACTCACTGTCCGGTGCAGCGGGCCGCACCAGTTGGGACGTATTGTGTCAGAGTCGCTACCTCCGGACCCGCCCGAGTATGCGCATCGGTGGATTGACCTAGAATTGTGAGTGCCAGTGCTTTATTTGTCCCTGCCATCACCCAGCCTCGGGATGTGTTTAAGCGCCTTGTGGTGATGGTGATGGCAAGCATCACAAAAGCTAATGGTTTCTTCCTTGCAGTGAAATCGAATACGTGAACATGCGTGATGACTGGTCGGTGATGATTGAAGAACAAAAAGAATACAATCGTCGTCGCAAGATAGAATTGAGGTATTCCGAGGAGGCGATAGAGTGGTCAGACTCGTCAGAGTGGGAGATGGACATCGACGAAGCATAAAGATACCCAATTACTATTCTCGTAAGTTCCATCAGGATTCATTTGGAAGGCAAAAAAACTCACTGGGCGCACACAGGTGTGCCCGATCTATTACTACCCGTGTTCCTAGTACTCCAATGTTCTTGACTATTCTTTGATATTTGACCGTGCATGTACCCACACCTACCTTAATCTACTTGCTCCATCCGCCCTGCCCCACCGTGTGATGACGCTCCATGGCCGAACCCCTAGGTTTACGCCGTCACTGCAGACGAGTGGTGCACGTCGTTCTGTCAACCGGTCCAACACCACCTGACGTTGACACCGGCAGGACCGGCAACGACGACTATAACAATCCTACAGCTAAATGCACGCACTTTCCGGCGAACTGATACTCATCCGGGCAGGCATACCCGCTGTTTAAGAAACCGAAACTGACAGCTGTGCCACCTCCGGAGGTAATAACGTACTTCCGGTATAACTGACAAAGAAGAACCGCCGAGATCGAGGCGGGACAAACGACAATAAAGGAACTTTCTTATCATGCCGAGTAGAGGATCACCGTAAGCCGTACTTCCTGTGAGAAAAAAAGGCAAGAGGCCTTTATTCTTTTCGTGAAACGGAGAATTAGAAGTGTGGGTAATGCTTCACCTTTAATCAAAACGTAGCAATATTTACTCACCTGTAAGGTATGCCGTTTGGGGCAATTGCGAGGGATTTACGTCTTTGGTTATGGTCCTTCCACTGGCCCCTTGCTGCGATATTCAGAAGACCGTTAGTCCAGGGTCAGAGCCTAGCTACGAGTCGATGACGTTGGCCGAGGCTACCATATAGCCAAGGGACATTTATGTCAAAACGGCGTGCGAGCACTCGGGCTGCTCGACATGTACGGGCCTGCGTCTAGGCCAATACACGTTTTGAGTCGCAAGAGCATCCAGTCAAGGATGGGCAGAGTTCTCAAGATCAGGGCGCGCACTTGTGTGTGTGCTTGAGACAGATTTCAGGCTTGTCACGAGTTTGAACTCTAGACCGCCCATTGTCCTAGGCCGGTGACAGGCGCCTGGGGGTGGGTATCATGATCATCCTGTGATACACACGTTTCATAGCCTGGTCGCAACCAGCGTCGGGCCGAGCATTACAATTCATTTATTAACGTATATTTACGAACCAAATTCCCCGATTATTGTAAACCGGTCTGAAACTGACAACAAGCAAAGAAAGTTGAAACGACTCTTTATATGTTTACCCCTATACCCATAACCCAGTTGCAAACATGACGTCTAGCCGCCTTTATCAGTCCAATTCCGGCTGAGTTCAAACTCAATTTGAGTTGTGAACTGGGAGATTAAAACCCCAATTAAATTATTCAAAAAGTGTCAGCGGCGCATGTGCAAGATTGGCGTGTGGTCGTGTGGTTCATGCCGCCACCACAGGCGGTAGATAAACTGCGAGGGGGATCTCACTGCTTCCCACACCAGAAGCAGACCCGAGGAGTTTCGCGGGGCCGAAGTTTGGCCCGCGCGGCGAGCGCTTGGGCTAATGCTCTGTTAGATCCGAGAGAGCGAGGAGACGAGCAGTGATTCTTGCTGGTGGCAACGTGGTAGAACACTCGATAAACTATTATGGCGGATAGATGTCTAGGTCCGTCCAAGCGACGCAAATCAATGAGCGCATAATTATCTACATCTATGGAAGGAAGGAAGCAAGTGATATGCGTAGCCGGTACCTATTGAGTATACCGCGGCAAGTGGATGTGATAGTCGGTCGGCTTGGCTGTCACGCGCAACGTGGGTGGCCTAGCGCCGGTGGATACGAGTCATACCGCACATTGGACATAACCAAGCGAGACAGGACCAATGTGGGGGGGGGAGAGGGAGGAGTAATTGGATTGGCACTACGAATGAGGCACAGGCCAACACCAACCAGATCGAAGATTTCCATCAGATGAGACGCAGTCCCTGCCCCGACCAGAGGATAATTCAGGTCTATGGTCAAATGAAAGAACTCGGGCTGTTGTCAGATGCGCTGGCAATTGAGGGATCTGAGGGTCGAAGATAGCCTGTATGCTGACCTAATAAGTGTATTGGCGAGACAGAGTCGACACAGGTGCGGATGGACCCGAGACGAGGCGATTACGGGGAGGATCCGTGCGCAGCCGGCGTGAGAGAGGGGCGAGACGGGTCGGCAGTCGGGGCAATCTGTCGGCAGAACCAGGCCAGGGACGACGGGCCAGAGGAGTCTATCGACATCGAAGAGGGGCTGGACGACGGAGCGAGGCCTCGCGTAATGGGTGTGGTGCGACCAGGCCTCCTGTTGGAGCGGGGTGATCCGTGGCCAAACACGTGCACGTAGATCATTGAGCTGGTTTTGCCAGACTATGGACTAAACGAGCAACAGGCAGGCGCGGTGTGGGGAGCGAGCAATGCGTGCATATAGACGGCTGCGCTGGTGCATACAAGCAAAGGAGACAACAAAAGCGATGTTTGGCGGTGCTGTGGTGCATCCGAGCTTCCGAGCTTCCGAGCTTCCAGATCCAGGCAGGTGCACTGGCCCACTGTCGGGGAACCTGGAGGAGGAGGACCCCGTGGCGCGGTGTCAGGGGGCGGTGCTGTTTGGCATAGCATATTACCCCCGGGCGCAGAATGAATCAACCCCGACTCGGTCTACTTTAACATTATTCCCTTTCATTTTCTAGACGCCATCACCAGTTCACGCTCATCATGGCTGCCGTCCTGCCTGTCGCTCCCGTAGTGCCTTCTCAGCCGTACTCGCAACCCGCGCCCCGCCGCATGCCCCGCCGCCTGACGATCTCCATCATGAACAACCCCCCTAATTTCTCCTCGCTGGCGCCTCTCCCATCACCCTCGAGCTCGTCTAGCTCCGACGAGGAGGATTCATCGATGCCACCTCCGGGGCTCGGCGGTCGGCGCTTGAGTGTGACCCGAACCAGCACACCGGTGAGTTGACTCACTGCCACATCCGCAACTGCTTCTGCCCGGCGTCCAGCCATTTGACGCCTGGTCTGCTATTTGACTGCCCCATTCGCATCCGGACACGTTGCTGACCCCAATGGCACAGACACCTAAAGTCAATCCCTACGCTGCTGGAGGAGCTCTGTGTGAGCTGCCTGAAATCAGCGAGCCTACGGTTACTCCTGCTGCTGCTCGTCCGCGTCTTCTCCAATCCACGTCGTTCTTTGTGCAGACTCCCGCGCCCACCCCCTCGCGTCCGTCTGCGCCAAAAAAGGTCAACCCCTACGCGACCGGAGGCGCCCTGTCTGAAACCGCTCTTTGCCTCTCTTCCACTCTCAAACCAAAGCCCCTGGAATCAAAGCCCATGGCCAGACCACTCAATCTCCGTGTCCTGACTGCCCGCCAGATCCAGGATATGGCTCAGGCTGCGCAGACGGCCCACAACAACCAGGTTCAAGCGCGCATGGTTGCCGAGTCGATCCTGAATCGTGTCCGCAGACGCTCGCAAAAGAGGCGCTTCCCCCGCTTTGGCAGTGTGATTGGGTTCGGCCACCAAGCCTCTTCCCCGCTGCGCAAGCTTGCGTTTGACGAGAGCGATGTCAGCGACGACAGCGGCAGCTCTGATGGCGGATCTGCGCACGGCGACTGGTCCTCCGAGGACGGGAGCGATTCCGAATCACTGGAAGAGTGGGAGCGTCAGCTCGGTGACGTCTCCTGGTTCGTCGACAACGGCTTCGATTAATCTATTTACTACACGCGGCTCCCAACTATCTTATTCTTTATGCCCTCTCCGACGACGTGTATCCTTGATTGAAATGACTGGTTGAATTATCTTTTTGTTTTCTAGTTCACTTATGCCTCTTTTGCATATAGCCCTGCTCATTTCCGTTTTGTTCCAACCTAGTGAATCTGGCTCATGCTCTGACTTTCTTTTTCTTTCTTCATCTGTTGTTTGTACCAATACACTCACAAGGGTCTTTTGCATGTACTCAAAACCTGGCACTTTTATCATATCATCGTATTCGAAACCTCATGCGCGCGTCGGTATCCAAGCTACTGTAACTGCCCCTCGTGCTTCCGATCCCAAGTCTATTCGCCCCTGCTGGCATCGCATCACGACCCTATGAAGCACAGGTCAGGAGACCACCGAACGTGGGAGCCATCACCTTCTCATCGATAGGAACGTCACGCTTCTTCCTATTGATGACTTCAGCCATAGATAACCTTGCCTAGACAAGAAGTCGATATGGAAGCTCGGAGAATCCCATGGCCTCATCGCTGCAGATTGGGGGCCTGGTGTCGATAGGAAGTTGATCGCCATGTGCGTGCCCACTATTACTTGTGCGTGGCGTGGAGCGAGTCTATGGCGTATGATCGATACCCAAGTTGTCCACACCACATGCAGGAGCGCGTCAGTGGCTGAAACTAATAAACGACCAGCGCCTGCAGATCACCTTCTCGCTCGGGTACATCGGCTTCGATTTGCCGTACCGTACCTCGACCCTGCGTCTATCAGTCGCCTAGGAGAGCACGGCTCTAGCCAGGTCCAGGACCTACAGTATCCAATAACCTTCGAACCGCACGTTTTGCCCTCGTTTGATTCGTGGCTAGAAGCCCAATTGTGCTGGAGCCTAGCGGAGATAAATCACCGACTAGGCGAATTCCGTGCCGTTGGCCTTGACAGCTCCAATACATTAGGGTTAGACGTGATCATAGAGCTTGATTGTGTTCAATTGACAGGCAGTTCATCGCCCGAACGATCGCTGGTCATTACTTTAGGCCGAGACGGTCCGTGCACTATCGGGCCTTGCACATCCATCCCAAATCGACGTCAAGTTTCCTTTATTACCCAATCTCAATAGATATACACATCACACGCCATAAACATTAGGGGCAGACGAAACAAAGCACACGACAAAGAAACCAAAGCGGGAACTCTACTTCAAGAGCTTAGCAAAGAACCCCTTCTTTGGTGATTTGGTCGCCTTGGCCGGAGGAGGGGCCAATCTGCACACACACCGACAAATGAGCTCAGTGATCGCCATTACTCAAGCGACGAAACACACCTACAAGGCAGCCTCGCCCTTCTTGTACGTCTTGACGACCTCGGCAAAGTGCTTTCCGTGAGTCTGGGCGACGGTGAGTTCTTCCTCCGAGGGTTGGCGAGAGCCGTCGCCAGCAGCAACGGTACCAGACCCAAAGGGACCTCCACCACGGATGTCCTTGACACCGCCGAGTTCGGGAGCACGGTATCCGAGAGGGACGTAGATAATGCCGTGGTGGGCAAAGAACGGCATCGTGGTGAGTGCGGTGGTCTCTTGTCCACCGTTTTGGGAGCCGGTCGAGACAAAGACTGTGGCGAACTTCTTGCTCAGGGCTTGAGTGGCCCAGAGACCGCCGGTCGCGTCAAAGAAGGCGCTGATTTGGGCGGGGGCACGGCCATAACGAGTCGGGACTGCACGGCGTCAGTCGTCGCTAGAACCAAACTCGAGGTTTTACTCACTGCCAAAGGCGAATCCGTCAAAGTTCTTCAAGTCGTCAGGGGTGATGGTAGGGATCTCGGTGTTGCGAGGAGGAGCACCGAGTTTGGCGAGGATCTGCAGGAGGATGTTTGTAAGCGCTTGGATCTCAATGAGCGTGGGAATTTGGACTTGCCTCGGTGGAAAGAGTCTCGGGGCTGATTAGGAAGTATCGTGAGTGTTTAGCTTTGTCAGAGTAAAGTCTATCTTACACTTGGAAGAGGGTGACTTCGACGCCCTCGGTCTCGATACCTTTCTTGACCTCTTGGGCGAGCTTTCCGATGTGCCCGTAGAGCTAATGGGCGTCGGGTGAGTATTCGATGCTGAAATGCGCAACAGATGAAACCTACAGAGTAGAAGATGACGGCTGAACAGAGAACGCAAAACGAGGAAGAGCACACGAAAAAGTCAGTCTACAAGCTCATTGCACGAGCCCTAGTCCCAACCCACCAATCTTAACAGTCATTGCGTTGAAAAGTGCGGTGAAGTGGTTGTGGGTGCGGTGAGTGGAAAGGTGAGTAAACTCCGGATGCCTTTTTCGCCGTTCAATATCGCGCCTTTAATACCGGATTCGCCTTCCTGGGAGGTGTGCGACAATCGCGCCCAAAAAGGAAGGATGACCAACATGGCGTCTTAGTCATCCAGCGATTTATGGTGCAATGTGGGGGATGAATCAGCTCCCGGCCGCAAGTGAGGTGACGATGGTGACGCGAAGATAGTGTTTGCTGACTAATTAATGGGCCGGGTATTCCGAACCCTCCCTGGGTCATCGTTTTCACGTTGGACAACGTGTTTTTGTCAACTTATTTTTGGCCAGTCTTACGAGCGTGGCGCATACACTCTTCTATTACTCTCTCACGATTTCGCACCTGGCCACAACTGAGCGCCTCGTCAAGCTGAGTTGGTTAGTCAAGCGCTCTTGCTGAGTGAGCTTGGTTGAAGCGAGACCTGCCGTTGAATATCACGTGTGGTGGAATGACGATGACGGTAACAAATGTTCCGGCAATATGAGCGGAATGCGAATGGGGAATTTCGTTCACATCGTTCCTGGTGGTTGGCAGATTATTCGCCGTGTATCGTGGGCGATAAGGGGGAATATTGCGGCGAACCGCTGGTCAACGAGTGGGTTGTGGGGGTGACGGTGCTCGTTTGCAAAGCATTTACACCGAGGGAGACCTCAGCGCATTTGGGGGATATTCGGTTCATTGACTAGTCACCCATGCCACCTGGAATTCCAGAACTATCTAAACCACAGACCTTCCCCGTTCGAAACAT
>WSTI01000069.1:0-18451 GCA_019616915.1 Ceratobasidium sp. 423
TACACTGCTATCCATGTGTTATATGTCTAACATACAGCTATGTAAGTGTAATCAGGGTCCCTCTTTCTCCCTACTTTACTTAGATGCTGCTAACTGTTGTCTGTCATCCAGTATGGAGCTTGCAACCAGTCAACCTCCTCCCTGTCCATACTTGGCATGACCCTCTGGGCACTGATCAGCCATCAATTTACTCTAATACCTGCACCAGACAGTTCTTGGGATAGTTTGGAGTGCATTAGTATCTATCTGCCACTTTACTATTGCACTGGGGCCTGTTGAGTGCCACATACCCTGGTGTTAGACTACCAAAGCACTGAGATGGCTGCACCCCTTCAACTAACCAAGCAACCCCATTCCCAAGTGTGCTAGTGGTGAGGCACTATTACCCATATCATGTTGCAACAATCACCAAAAGTTCCCAGGGCTCATTGGCTCTGCACAGGTGGGGTCACTATACCCCAAAACTGCATTGGACAAAACTATTCACAATGCATGTCTCACTATTTTCCCCATAACTCAATAGTCACTGAACCAATCTCAACCAAACAAAATATGACATGTAGCCGAGAGGGTAGTGCATGTCATCACCAAATTTCAGATTGACTGGATTGCCCAATCTTGTGCAATTGCTGCTCTTATCCAGCATGGGGGTCTCTGTGAACAGTTTTGTCCAACACTGTACAATGGGGTGGGTTTCAGCTGAGTCATGAATCTCCTATTCTTTGTGTATTTCATCAACCTTAGCTATTATGCACATCAATTCTGTTCAAAACAGCAATACTAAGTCTTATTTTATCTTTTAGACTGTTAACTTTGCATGCTTGTGTCAACTCAGGCATTGGTATTGCACCAATGGTCATTGTTCCATCTGGATTTAGAATCAAATTCACCATTGTGATTTAATACTCCTGGTAGTTGCTAACATTTTCTTCAAAATTTATTAACCAGTGGTAACTAATTTCCAGTCAAACGCCATGCAGACAAGGTCTGCAAAGCTCTCAATGGCAATGGCAGGTTGACCCACTGAGAAATCATGCATGAATGTATTTGATAAGGACTGATAGTGTTGTATCCTCATTTTTTTATAGAAGTATGGTGTGTTCTTTGTGATCCATACACAATTGGGGACTGCATCAAGTGATCTGAAAGGTGCTGTACTTGACATGCCCTTCATGACTTATCCTCTGGTTAAATCTCCCCCCCTCTTAGCATGTAACTGTATATATATCTTAATATACTCCTTGAAGTACACCAAGTAATTTAAATGTTTACCCACTGATTTTCAGGTTGTTTTGTGGGACTTTGAGAGTGGATGGTGCTACAAAGTCACATGTCCCACTTCCCAGTGTCCAGCCTCCAACCATGCTCAAACTTTCTGTCTTTACATCTTTCTAAATTGTGAATAGATTTTTTCAATTTTTTGTAGTGGAGAACATGGATGGGTACACTATATATCGCATACATTAACTTAGCTGCTATTGTTGTTGGTAGCTCATGAGATGAGGTGATTGCCAAATCTGTCCCACTTCCCAGGGTCCTATGGTATATACAGAGGGGGGATTTCACTGCAAATGACAATAAATGAAGTCCATTCCCATTGTTGGGAGATCAAGCCTTCAAGCTGGTCCTGCAACACATACAAGTCAAGATCAACCCTGTGGCCAGGAGTTTGACCTTCATTGTGTATGACTTGATGACTTGGCTGCCATCCTAAGAACATATTAGTGAGCAATCATGGAGTCAATTGTGTACTTATGGCTACAGAAGGCTGGTGGTCATCAGATGATGGCTTGGGGACAGATGACAAAGGAATGGGGTCATGCTTAGATTGCTGCAAGACATTGAAGCCTCAAATCAAATGAATGTGCTCTGTTTGCCTTGGTCCAACTCTCTACCTGCTCTTCCTCATCAACAGGTGGCAGATGCTATACACATGGTCAGTCATAGTCAACAATCATAAAACTATGCACCTTCCAACCATTCTTCAGTGGAATGGGCTCCTCAGACTCTTCCTTGGGCTCAGTGGGTGGCTTGGATCACTGCAGGCATAGTGAATGAATCTCTGACAATGGCCAATGACATTCCTTTGACTTCAAGCAGGTCCACTCCTCTTCATTGTTGTCTTCACCCTGCTGAGGCTCTCCCTCCTCAGTTTCAGGCTTGGGTTTGGGTTTGGGGGTGGGAGGGTGGGTGGGGTGCTATATGAATGGTGAGTAGTTGTTTGACATAGATGAACCACTTACCATGTTTTTCCTTGCATGCTCCTTCACTGACAGTGTGGACCTATTGGGCTTGTCCACAACCTTGGATGTTGAGGGCAGGGGCTAGAAATGGCAGTGAGTACTCATTTAATATAGTGTATGATTTTTATTTACCTTGTTCATCTTTTTGGCCAGCCTGGTCTTGTTCTTGGCTGGCAGCTTGTCCTAGAGATGTAACATGGGTACCTGCACAGAACCTGCATCACTAAATTGAAGGCCATAAACCCCTCCGCTCGGGGCGAGTAAGGGCTCCTTTGAAGGCCACAGCCTACGGCTTTCAGAAGAGCCCTTATGCATCCCGAACGGAGGGGTTTAAGGGCTTCAATTTTGCGACACAGCTTCTGTACAGGTACCTGTGTTACATCTGTAGCTTGTCCTCAAGTTCATCTGCTTCATCCTCATCCTCATCCTTGGGCTCAGTATTTTTCACCTTGCAGTGTGGGGGAGGGGGGGTCTGGATGTGTGGTAAGTATTTGCTCAGTGTAGTAGATATTGACAACTTACCTTCTTTTTGTTCAACTTTACTGGTGCCTGGACCTCCATGGGTGAGGACTCAAGTTTGGATTCAGATTGGGACTTGTCCTTCTGGGACTTGCAGGGGGGTGGAGGGTTCTGAACACACAGTGAGTCATCATTCATTCAATGTGGGCCAAAAACTTACTGCCTTCTTCTTTGGTGGTTCATCCTCAGTCTCATCCTGGTTGTCAATATGCTATATGTACAATTAGTCACAGTTGACTATAATTTTTTTAAAAAAAAACACATGGTATTGTTACCCTTTCCTTTTGGCAGCTCCTCAAGCTCAGACTTGGACTCCTTGGCTGCAGCCACTGGTTGTGGGTTTGACCCAACTGGCACCACTTGATCTTTGGATCATTTGCCTGCATGGGATTAGATATGATTAGAGTAAAAGAAAAATAAACTTACAGGTTTGGATTTGTTGTCAGTCTTGCATTTGACTTGAGTCTTTGGATAGGGTATTGGCACATGACACACTAAAGTAAGAATGAGATGCACCTTGAGCTTGACTGGAGCAGGTGTAGAGGGGATGGATGGCATGACCACCTTGAGGACTGAGTGAGGTGACTTTGTGGGAGCCTTAGATATTTCCTGCTGCTTCAGGGGTTGACTCACAAGTTTTGAACCCTGCAAGCACTGAGTGCCAGTTTGATCAATAGCTAGCAACATCAGCCAAATATTTGCTTGCTAGGGTGTTGATGAGCCAATTATTCTCATTGGTCCAGTCCCAGAAGTGATGCATGTATGGTTTGAATTTGTAAACCTGTGAAAAATAAGTAGGAACAATTAACAGGTAATTAGGTACTAGAAGTGGCCTGTCCCAGGACCACTGACCTTGCTTCATTTGAAGAGTTTTAGCAAGGCTTACACAGACACTATATCATGGTCTTGTATTTAGTATTCCAAATCATGTAAATCACATGTTAAGAGATGAGAGTGTTTCTGGGTACCAGCCACAGAATCCAATCATGAAGTCAAAATCAACAAACCAGAAATCAAAGACATATACATGAGGATTGAACTCAGTCAGAGAGAAGAAGCAAATTGAAAAATATCAAATATTGCAGTACTATACCTTCAGAGTCTCCAGTTTTCCAGCATTTGGGTCTGCCTTTGGGTCACCCTTCACTGGAACAATTCCTATGGCATATGGACTGTAAATTTATTAAAATAAGCAGAAGCCTATTTGAATCACTCTTAATAACCAGTTTTGACAAAGCAGGCTATTGCAATGGAATAAGCATATTTGTTTAGCCAGTTTTGAGAAACCTGGTTAGACAAATTACAGAGAGCATGAAGCATAAAAATATTCAGGTTTAGGCTTAATTAGCTGATATGCATTGCAGAAGTGGCCCCAAGGCAACCCACTTGTTCAGATGAGTAAGACCCAAGAGTCCCATGGTCATGAACACATGAGCCCAAGGATATTGAACCTGATTATAATTCCATGGCCACAATTTCTATCCTATGATAGTATTATGCTGTTGGTATCAACTTGATCACTGTCATGGCAGAGTGCTCTCACTCAGAATCCTGATGAGCAAATACTCCATGGGTGAATACTCTGTGAGTGGGCAGAGTATGTTCACTACTAATGCTTGCTGTTTAGGACAAGTGTTCTTTTGAAACAGTGCTCCCATGAACTCCTTACGGCCATGTCTGACACTCTTCAACAAACCAATTCCCCACATATGCTCAACAGGAGCTGAATGAGTTATAATGAGCATGAGATAGTTGCATACATGTTGATCCAATGTTGAATTCCCAGCCTCCCAGCTCCAGTTCCAAATGATCAGCATATAATCCAATAGCCCTTTACCATAACCCAGTGGTTGATTGGCCTAATATATGTGATAATTAAGCTTAACCTATAGCCATATTATCATTATGCTTATTGGTTTACTTGGTTATCATTTTAGATATGCTTAGGGCATATATGCATCATATTTTCTCTGCTTGCTTATTGTTTAGGCATATTGGGGCACTTAAGCCAATGCTTAATTCATTCTATCGAATCTACTAGTAAAATCGCAATTCCTGCTTGCTTATAGTTAATTTACAGTCTGTATGCCATAAATTTCAGTGCTCACCTGAAAATCTTTAGCACTGCAAGTCAATCATGCATTATCTCCTGCCAGCAAACTGATTGGGGGAGAGCTACTGATGTTTGATTGGGAAGAACCTGAGTGGGGAGAGCTTGTTCCAAAGGAGTTCACATGGGAAGGGCTTCCAGCACCAAGCTCTTCATGGGAAAAGGCCTCAGGAGGGCCAGACTTAGTCTTCATAGGCCACCCAAGGTTAACAGCCTTAGATGCCTAAAATTTGCACTAATAAGTATGTAACCAAGAGTAGGAGGGAGTTATTCAGACATACTGTCTTGGCTAGAAGCAGCTATTTGCAACATGTAATAGGGCTGATGATGGATGTACTCTATCTCATATTGACAAGGCAAGAACAGAGTGAAATCACATGACAACTTGCCATTGAGGCTTGTTAATGCATTTTGGTTACCTTGAGATGAATTGGGTAAAATTAATGAGCTGGCTCACAAGACAAATAGGCTTGACAATTGTAATGTGTAAAATCAGGTGACAAGGAGCAGCAATGAGGTAGTCTGATCTTAAATGTTACTCCACTAAACTGTAGATTGCATGACCATCCACCAAACCCCATATTCCTCCTCTGCACTTGAACTGGATTTGCACACCAGAAATAGGAGATAGGAGAAGTATTTGAAGCAAATGAGTGTCAAATTACATGCTAGAAAGAGCGATTAGAGCACAGTATGGCAGAAATTAGATGTAGATCATGAAGTTCTGTTTGTGTCAATCCTAGGAATGTGGCTTTGACTTTGTTTGATTTTGGAGAGGCTGTGTTACCTTGGTGTCCAAGGCATGCCATAAGGTGTATTTTAACAATGACACTATATTAAAGTAACATAGTACACATGGCACATGATTTAGTGAGTTGCAAATTTGAGCTACTCATTTTAGACCCCAGAGTGACCTTGCAGAACCAAGGTGACTTACATCATCATAGACTTGCTGGCAAGGACTTGAGCCAAAGTGACCCCAGGTTATAAACTTCCCATCTTTGATAATGGCATTCTTTGGGATATTGTTGGTCACCACCACTCATATCACTGCCTACATAAATGAGACTTGATATGTGAAGTAGAAATTGTTGCTCACTTGACCAAAAATGCCAGGGTTCATGAGCACTCCATCAGGTTTTCTGTCATCAAATTCTGATGAATTAATATCCATATCCATGATTGGCTGATGGGTGAAGCATATCCAGGCTATATAGTCAGGGCCCCGAATTATTAGATGTGAATGCCAGCTATCTCTAGGGGGGATTGGGGATTTCGAGAGGCGAAAAGGTTGGAGTAATCCTGGAAGGCCCCAGGATTTTTACTGCCTTTAGCACCTCAGAAACCCTGGTAGAATGATGACCATTTTCCTTGATCATTACCTCTGTATAATACCCTGTAGAAAGCCTCACCCTTTTCCCAATAATACACCTGATTAAAACTCTATCAAACAGCTTACATTTTTCCAGCCTTCTGCCCCATGTAAATTGCATTAAGACAGTGGGGCTTGCTGCCTGAGGAAATGTCCAGTGTTTACCCAGGGTCAAATTCGGAGTTAATGCCAGTTATATGCAAGCCTTGTCTTGGCGTTTTCCCAACACTAACTCCTCAGTCAAAGCCTCATCGTTTTTATACCATTATTGACTGACAAAGACCTGAAATCCTGTCATAGGCTTCACTACCATTGACCTAGCATTTTCCCCGATGAAAACTTTCAGCAACCCTTACTCATTTTCCCACTAAAACTCGACTACAACAATCCACAAGTACGTTTCGTTATAATATCACTTTCCCAAACCTAAAGTCTCACCACTTACATTGAATTCTTTCTTGATTATCCAGTTCACAAATGCTTGCCCTTCATTCATTGATTTCCCCTGCAAAAGCTCCGTTCAAGTGTCAGCGCATAACTTGTGTCTCCCCCATCCTGGCCTTGAACCAAATGCCAGGCCCTTAAATCTCACCTGTAAAGATGTGGTGGACACTCGTTCCAAATTCTTGTTGTTCATTCACGAAGTTCTAGAATCACAAGGCATGAATCATGTTATATTAAGGGTTGTAAACAAAAATGTGAGCAATGGCCTAAGGCTTCATACATCATGAAGTGGTAATTTAGGTACACGGAGGACAAGCTGGAACATCAAAACCTTCCAGTGCATCACAGATTGTGTGATACAAGAACGTGGGGAGGTTCATCATCATGAAGCAGGCCAGACAAGGGATGATGAGTATGATGTAAACAGTCGCCTTGAAGATGAGAGCCAGCTAGACAAAAATAATTTGAACATTCAAGGGCATCAGATGAGCTTTGTGGTACATACCACCATTAATGCTAATGCAATACCCCAAGTTCCCCACCACATAAACCTTGTTGCCACAAACGAGCCAAGGAACCATAACAAGGCACCCAGTCCTTCTGCCTTCAAGTTATCATTGCCAACGTATATGAGGTCCATCGAATCAGACAAGTTTGGAAGCAGGTTGTCATTGCACTTCCAGCTAAATGAAGTAGGCTTCCCGATGTTCATGACTGGTAGGTTTGGGGGGTCCAGGACAAGGATTGTAACAAATCCCCATATCATTGCCTGTGAATATGCATTAGCAAACTATTGAATATGCAAAGAAATGGGTATGCAATTGTCATCCAAGTCTGGCGATGGTGCATGATCATTGAAAGTCTCTTGGCCAATGGTAACAATAGACTCACAAACAGAATGGTGGTCCTTGGGTTTTGACTCATGGTGCCTTTCTCAGATAAGTTTTCATTGATTGAGACTGGCTCAGATTGGCTCCCACCAGGCCACCAAGCTACAACACCATCCTGTCTATCTGCCATATTGAAGCATCCTGTCTGTTCTAGTTCACTGATTGTGAGCTCAAACATGGGGTGGCCGTCATCAGACTGGATAAAGTCTGTTTGGGTTGTCAGATATCTCGAGTTAGTATCACAGTGGGTTGAACATACCCGAAACTGAGATAGTGACATCCAGGTAGCATATTAGCTGGGAGGAATAACCACTCATATCAGATAAGCCAACAATGACTTTATCGCCATAACCCTAATCATGATGTAAGCAACCAAAATTGGCCATAAGGTTGTATGCATACAGTCAAGACACAGACCACATCTTTCGAAGGGTTCTCAATTGGTGCCAAAGGACCATTTAATAGATCCATGACAGGCACTTGTCCTGAGGTACTCCCCTTCAGGACCATCCTGTTTGCGGCCAGCATAACAGGAATGATAGGTCTATACCTGGCTTGCTCATGGTTGGTGTAGGTCCTTGCTTCATTCAGCTTTGGGCCATCATGGTCCATCTGGTAGACAACAGTTGAGTGGTCGAGGGTAATAATGACAATAAATGACCCGTCTGTTGCCATAGTCGCACTTCTGCTGTCAATAAAGTCATCAGCACTCCCTCATACACAAATAGATTGCAACCTACATGCTACAGACGGATCCACCCTTAACATAAGGAGTCCAGTGGTAATCATGGGGCAAACGCCATACACTAAAGTGATACTAAGTGGCCCTTCAACTCATATATGCTATCAGGATATGACTTACCAATATCCCACCTTCGCATGGCCAATGAACAAGTGACACTGCTTGGGAGTAGAGCCCGAGTAAGCCATCGCAGTGATAAGACTATAATGTCCCTCAGATGGCACCTTGAGGTGGTTGACGAGTTCCCAGCATTCGATGCTTCCAAAAATGGGCCTGGTAAAAATGAACACATCTCCTCTGCAACCAACAGTGAGTTGGTTGCCTGTGATGTCTAATGTGATCATACTGATGGGGGCCTTGAATGGCCTTGAATGGACCGCATGAAAATAGGGTGACAATCCTATCGATTATTGAGCTTATATGTAGAATAGCTGAGGTAGTAAAGGGTGGCTTACTGTGAGAACATAATTGATCACAAGAACAATGCCATTAGAGCAGCCAGCATAAAGGATCAAGTCGGAATCCCAGACCATGGCAGTGACATGAAAGTGTGATTCAAATTTAATGACACCAACAACATTTCCAGTCATAAAATCCATGAATACGAGATTTGAGTCCAATGACGACAATGCCAGCCAGGTCCCGCCAACCGAAATAGCAGCCGCACACAACATTCCTTGCTGGAAACGGGACTGCATCTTCCAAAGTTCACGGAACCGCTGGTCGTCTTGGGCGGATTTTTGAGGGCTGGGCATATCTGTTGAGCATGACGAGGTGGATGAATCAAGGTAGTGCATGTGTTAGATAGATCTATAGAGTGAGTTAGAGGCTGAGATAGCACTGAATCGAGCTGGGAGAGTAGTTTTTTGTGAGACTAGGTGTAGAGGGGAGTTGGGTGGTTTTATTCCCCATAATAAAGGATATGGATTCTTTAGCGCATGTTTCCTGGGAACAAAGAGCTAAGAGCGTGCTGCTTATTTTAGAGTTCTGGCAGAAAGGAGTGGTCATGTGATACTTTTTTTTATAATTCATATTTAAAGAGCTACAGGCAAACTAGGCAAACTGCTCTATGAAACACACCAAGACCCAGTGCTACACAAAGACAGGCACAACACAAACACGAAAAAGCACAACACGGGGCATAGCAGTCTCAGAACCAGAACACAGTAAGTGAACAAAACTATGCAGAGAGGTGGGTGGCCTTAAGAGCCTACAGAACTGGAGCAGCTGCCAGCAGGACCTCCAAACTTCCCAATTCCCATCTTGGCAATGAAATCGGATATGGCCTTGAGCCTGTGGGAGTACCAAATAGCACCCATTCATTAAGATCAGGAGAGCACTCACTAAGGATGTGCCTCTGTCCCACCATAGCAGGACAAGAGAACATGGTATGTATAATGGTTTGAATGGACTCCCCACATATGCACCTTGGGTCTTTGCCATCAAAGTGCCTGGGAAATTTCGATTTGTACTCCCCATAAAACCCATGTCCGGTGAGGAGTTGGACTAGATGTTCACATGATACATTAAATTTCGGCCACCCGGAACATCCTCCATCTGTGGACCTATTTAACTCAACACCAAAACATGTGAATTTATATTCACACTGTATTTTGCATATCACTTCATACCTCACCTGTGGTTTCTGTTTCTTGCATGATTACCCACCATCCGAGTTTCGCCTTGCCATGCTATTACACCACGACTTTTTCAACCCTTTCCAAAACAAAACCACTGGAAAGATTCATAGCATCGGCTGTTTCTTTATGATATGTCTTAACCTCCCCCCTGAGGTTCACTATGATGCCACCAATGCCTATCTTGTGTCTGTGATACCCAGCCCTTCCAAGACCAAGCTCAACGACCTCCATCACTTTGTTCAACCAATCATTGACGACATGGCTGAGATGTTCTCACCTGGAATCTGGGTACCAAAAACATTCAAATACCCTCAAGGCCAAAAGGTTTGAGCAGCGATTACAATCAAAAGTATGGACATTCCAGCAGCACATGGTAGTGGTGGCTTTGCATCCCATAGTCACACCTGCTTCTGTTATTTGTGCACCACAACATTGGTCCAAATTGATCACCCAATGCTCTCTGCATTTCAACCTTGAACCATTGCGCTTCATCGGCAACAAGTTGCACTTTGGGAGCAGGCCGGATCCACAAATGAAAGGCAGAAACTGTATGAACAACATGGTGTACGGTACACCCCATGGCTGGGTTTACTGTGGTGGAATCCCTTCTCCAGCACAGTTATTGGGCCGATGCATTGGATCAAAAATATATTAGACAAGCACCTCCGAAAGAACATGGCATGGAGCTGGACCATCCCTGCAGGCATCCCTTGGATTAACCATCGTCCTCTTCAGCCCATCCTCAGAACAGAATATGACTGGGGAATTCAGGCTCTTTATTGTCTTAACGAGCCCGATTTCTTGGACTTGAAGCTCACCACACCATTGATACGTTACCTGTGTCATGAGCACCACATCTTTGAAACTGGACTCTCAAGCCAACGATTACTCTCGGACCTTAACCAATGGGTGAGTAGCAAGTAGATTAAAATCACCAGTTAAACTGAATCATTCCCAGTGGAAGGAGGTCAGCATCATTTCATCGAATGGTAATTTAACTCCGAATGCAATCCAGGATTACAGCAACAGCATTCCTGTGTCAACTGCCTGAGCTCATTATCATCTCTCCAGGTCAAACATAACTGATACAATTGTGTCTGCTAATGCAAATGTTGCTGACCTGAATTACCTGTGTCAGTCCTTGGGATTGGAGGTACCAGACAAAGCAAGGAAGAACAAGGGGGACCTAATTACGCATTTACTAGCATACTACATAAGTACATGCACTGCACTGGTTGAATTGACCTAATTGCTCGACATAGGCCAATGTGCGTACACCCACAATGCCAGATATCAACCCCGAAACCGAGTCTACTGAATCTGAGTTGAAGCACCCAGTCTCGTTTCTAGGCTACGAGGTTCTATCAGAAGTCAAGAACGACATGTGCCAAACGATTCTACCAAGCTGGCTCAAGCGTCTACCACTGGAATTTGCTACAGTCAATCACGGGAAGCTTCAATCTGAAGAATACAAGAGCTTGGCTATAGTTTCATTCATGATCACACTTGTCTGGCTTTGGGGATTTGAAACAGGTTTACTTCGAGAGGCCTTAGACAATTTCTTACACCTTGTGCTTGCCATCTGAATACTTGCCTTTCAGTCTCTCACTGAAGCAGAGATTGTTGCATTCGACCTGAATTTCCAAGTGTACATGGCAGTGCTTAAGCACCTTTACCCTTCCTCATCATTTATCCCCATGCAGCATATGGGACTGCATATATCCCAGTTTCTCCATTCAATGGGGCCTAGCACACATTACAGTGAGAGCATGTGTGAATTATTTATTGGCATGTTTCAGAATATTGCGACAAATTTCAAGTTTGGTGAGTGTTCTACCATCCTGTTTTGGACTTGCTTACCTGATACCATTTGATAGGGGATCTTGAGACAACCTTGCATCACGAGTTTGTGATGACCTCCTGATTGAAAGGCTTGATGTAAGATGAGTCAATCCTTCAACAGTTGGCCGAGTTTGGACTGGTGGTCCAGGATTATTTAGAAAAGCATGTCCCAAGTCAGTCAAGCCAGCTTCAATCATCCTGGAAGGCAACCCATGGGAACACACCAACTCCTGTACTGGAACCAGTTGCCGAAATACTGTCATCATGGTCAAGATCCTGGGGAGTCCCATCATTCCCTGATTCATTATTCATTTGCTCAAGCATCCATCTTGGCAACATTGTGTACACACCCTATGGGTCATCATTAGGTGATGGATGCATCTTTTTTACCCCTTCCCATGATAGCAACACACTCCTCCCGGGGAGGGTCGAGTTCATTCTCAAGGAGCCTTCTAATTTCACTCAAGAACTGAGGGTTCTGCTCATCATCCGAGCATTTTGTCCCCTGAGTGACCAAGACTCCAGGTTCGACCCTTATACCAATCATCCAATTATTGGTCACGAAGGAGCCAATCTTGCGTGACTCTATTATGATGAGCCAGAAGACTCTACATGCCCCATAGAGCCCTGGTGTGTTGTTTCCCATATCACAATATGTCCATATACGGACCACCACAAGTCGCTCTTGTGCAAGTGTAATGTTGTTTTGTCTCTGGATCTCGTAAGTTCATTCCCAACTCTCGAAACCATCACACATCTATATATTCAATTTTACAGAAACACAAACACTTTGCATAGCCATATCAAAGAAATGCCAGCATAGTCTCGAAATCTGAGCCTAGTTCATATTGAGGTCCCTTGGGTGGTTCGATTGTAAATTCGAAGTTGCTGGGATTGGGTGTATGGAAAAATGTTAGAGTATAAAGGAAGATAGCAAGTATGAAATCAATGATTAAAATGACCTGTTGCAAATCTTGAGATATAACAAGACTCGAGGGTAGGTTTCAGACTTACAGTGCACCCAAAGAACCATGTCAAAGTAAAGAGAACTTGTATAGCACTTTCGTAATTCTGGAATAAGTTAGCCAAAGTGGGTGAATGAGAAATAGGTACATGAACCAAGACTAGGGAACAAGTGATGAACCCCCACATAATGATTTGAAGGTCGATCTCGTTCTCGAATAACATCAAGGAGTGATGCCATATGCAGTCACAGCTGCAATCGTTGCTTTTGGGAAGCTTTCCAGGCATATTGGAGCTGTGGTCGGTGGTCTCAGCTGGTCCAGGAGCCGTGGGTGTTGAGAGGTCGACAACTTGGACCACAAAAGGCTCCCCATCAGTCAAATCAATAGCCTTGCATTCTATAACAAAGTTGAAAAGCAACATTAGATAAAAATACATAATTCTTACTGGAATTGCTCTCAAGGCGAGACTTGTCGTTGGTTAGGTTAACAACAACCATTGTCCCCCTGGGGCCCAGTGCAAGAGCATACAAATATGCCAAAGTCCACTATGAGCACTGTCAATAGTGAACAAATCATTAGGAGAAAGAAGACGTACAAATATTGATTGAATGCAATAGTTAGTACCACAATTAAATCGGCTTGATACCTCTCCCCTGGTCATCACGAGGTAAACAGTTCCAATGGGATCGGTGGTCAGAATCATATTATCATCTTTGAAATTAACGGGAGGGAAAGAAGCCCCCGTAATCCACTCTCTTCCCATCGGAATGATGAAAGTAGACTGTTCGCCACAGGATATGCCCTTGGTCTGAATTGGCCAAATGAGGAGTTCGAAGTTACTCTTGGAGGCAACCAGAAATCGCCCTCCAGGTGATACCTCACATCGTCCACTATAAGCCATAGTATTAGACTCAACAATGCACAGAAAGTATGAAAACTTACATCAGATAGGTACCCACAACATTCCAGTGAATCTTCCTTGTTTGGAATGACCAAAGGCTAGATAAGTCAATCAGGATATGGGTGAAAGGTAAATATGGGTATTGAACTTATGTGTATCCATCATTAGTTCCTATGAATAGGAACTTATCTGTGTTCCCTCCAAAGAAACAAACTGTATACCCAACAGACTGGAGCAAACCACGCCCACCCTTCACCGGCTCCCAAGTTTGTTTGCACTCGGAGTCGAGTTGGCATTGCCAGATAGTAATCATAGTATTTGTAAGTGCAGCAAGTAGCCCTAGCTCAGAGTCGAATGACAAGGCAGTTGGAGAGTCGCCCTTAGCACAGGTGCCGATGTTGGTGATGGCGGCGAGGCATGATCCATTGGTTAGGAATGACTGTCACATGACCATGAGTTTCATTTTGACAACAATACCATGATCCTCTCACCTGGAGTACCAGACAGGCCATAACCACGTAACCCCCAGCACAACCAATGACAATCTGGGTACCCGAAAACCAGGCCACACTGGTGGCGCAATGTATTTTATCGAAATTCAAGCATCCCACCAGGTTGCCAGAGATGGCATCAAGGATCAACACCAGGCCATTGCTTCCAAGCATGCAAATAAACTGATGGTCGGGGGATATAGCCCCAAAAATTCCAGGTGAAGCCCCATGTGGAAGGAAACGCTTACTGACAATCTTGAAAGGTACCGAGTCTAAGGATATGTTGGTATTGGTGTTGGTATTGGTATCTATGCCTGTGTTCTCACTAGAGGTAGAAGCCGAGCCTGGTGAGTCGAAAATGGGAAGAGGGTTTGTTTTACACTTGATTTCAGTTAGCGAAGTAGTTCTGGGAGTTGTGTCGTGCCTGCGCTCCAAGGCAGGCCTTGCAATGGGATTTGCATTATGCTTCGTTGAAGCCATTTCAATCCAGTTCAGACGGGCCATCATAAGGGTGCAGTTCGCCTTCTGGTTCAACATAGAGGAAATTGGAGTCGTATGGTATGTGTAACTGGTGAGTTGAATAGCAAATAAGTTTGGGACAAACATCTTATTCCCTCGATTATATAGTGGAATTCCCTTTGACCCCCCCCCATGTAGCCTTCAGTGGCTTATGGCTCTTAACTGGCTTGGTGCCCACAGTCAGGTAACCTTGTCCCTCAAGTTCACCTGAACTCGTTCGAGTAAGCCTCGATTTGATTTGCCCCTAATTGGAAATGCTTTAAGTTTTCTTTGCTGTCTGTGCCACACCAGGATAACCCATCTGAAAGAGCCTGCATCTAGTATAGCACAGGGAGTTCAAGCCCCACTAAGCCATTGTTCCTTTCAAGGCATTATGGTAACGAGCCTGTACCTTACAGCAACGATGAATTACAGCGTATTCAAACGATTTTTAACGATCTCGAACGAAATTGAGTGACTTCCAGTGAGTTTTGATGTCCCACAGCCTCCATGATCTGAAAGGATTACAGGTGAGTTTTAACGAATCTGCTCCCCGTAATAACAGTGAAAACGAATGAATTTCAGTGTATTTGGATGATTTAGAATGAAAGTGAGTGAATATTCATGAAGTCAAATGAAATCTGATGAAAATGAGCGAATATCAGCATATTTAGATGAAGTTGGGGTAAAACAAATTTATCATGGTAGGTATGATGGTTTCCCCTGGTTCCACTTGCAGTATTGCGGGAGGGTTCTATTGAATTTGCGCCCTGCAGAAATAATGAAATCAAGGTGCTTTGCGGTAGTGATAAAAACAAAATATTCTGGTGGGGATGAATGCATTCAAGTGAGGACACATATGCTAGCATTCAGGTATGTGTGGGCATATTCTAATAATGGTACTTGTCCCATAATGTAGCATTGAGCCAGTTGCGAGATTTGGTGGTTCCAAATAGTTCAAGTCCAGTTGGTGCGTTCTTTCTTCTCTCTACCAAGCCTTCTTGTGGTGATCATGTCTCGCCACTGCCCGCAATCACATCCTGTGTTTTGCTTAGCTTGGGACCTTGTTCTCACTTAGGCTTGGGGCTGGACTCATGCCACCCCACATGCTAACTCCTTGATCGCTTCCCTTAGTGTCTTAATTTGGTAGGTCTTTGTTTTGCTTGGAGTCAAACTGAGCTCCGATGAGCCCCAGGGCACAACTCCAGGATAACTCGGGGCTCTTGACGGAGTTGTTCACTACAAAGTGCCAGGTCTTTGTTCACCTTAGCACCAATAAAATGTGCAGCTAACTTGGTGTGCTTGATACGCCCCTCGAGCTCATTTTATTTCATTCTACTTATCCAGTCCCAATCATGGCTCGTTCTCCAGCTCTACCACATACCCCTTTGAATTCCCCACATTGCTCTCCCTGGCTGGCCCAGTATGTACCATTTGAGATATCATTATTCACACTTACTAAGATTTTGGGTTAGGATTACCAAAGCCCCCAGCATGCCACATGCCACTCTGCTATGTCGGTCTTCCAGGCTTGCCCAGTATGTACCATTCCTAGCTTATTGCTTGTGATGACTGACATTTCTGGATGGGGTCACTAGAGCATCCAGTCCACCATGTACACATCACTCTGCTGGTAGACCTGCCAGTACTTACCAGGCTATTTTCGATGACACTATGCATAAGGTAGTTGGTGGGCATCATCATCATCTAACCGGTATCAATATCAGGTAAGTACTAACTTGCAATCATTCAATTTACTGCTAATAATTGCTACAGGGGTCGCCAGTCTGGAACAGAGCCATTTCACAATCCTTTGGGAAGTGCACCATCCTCGAAGTCCACTACATGGAGCTTCACCCCTCGGAGTGTAATTTCCAGAGTTAACACCAAAGGTTGTAATATTGCATTCCCCGGAGCTGTTCCGAGCGAGGTAGATGGGTAATGGTTGAACGAGGTGCCAAACACCCACTATACCCTAACTTCTTACTTTATCAGCGAGGTAGGCTTCCTCCATGCTGGGTCAACAAACAGACGTTTTCCAGATTCAATCATTTCTATGGGGGTAATTTTACTATGTTCAACCAGTAGTTTAATTTAGAGGTTTTTTCTTTCTTGATGTACATGTATAAAGTAATGAAACCAAAAAAGCAAGATTGAGGGCCACAGGACCAGAAATCAAAATGACAAAATGAAAATGCAGACCACATGACTTGTGTCACAGCTTTAGCCAAGTTGGGCCATTGGCTTGCACGACACAGCATGAAACATTCTATTTATGTTCCATGTAAATGCCAATCCTTACGAACTCTTTGGTTTTCAAACAAACCAACAGTGTAAGTAAGCAATTAATTGAGGAGTAATATAATATTCTTGACATTGTGAGGTAATGCGTTGAAGCCCATGGAGCCACATTACCAGTACTGAGCCAGGCCAGGCCCAGCGCTTATGCCAGTCATGTGGCTCGCCAGCACACTGAGCAAATAGAGTTGCTTGTGACCACTTCACTCACAGCACCTCACTCGTCACTCAGTGCCTTTCTGTCCCACCCACCATCCCTCATCACAATGTGAAGGAACCATCTGGCCACCCATCCCATGAGTCGTACTCATGCTTCAAGTGGCCCCAGCTCACCCGACACCACTACATGGCTCAGGCGTCCCCCATTCTGCCAGTTGGCCTTCCTGTCAGCGATGCCATGATGAAGCGACATGTACATTACACTCTAAGCTATATACTCATATCATGTACAGTTCGCCATTAATACATGGCATAAGCATAGCAAGCCTCAGTTCAGTGTAGGCTTGAATTTCAATCTCACAGTGGCTTTGATGTTTATAGGGCTCAAAATTCAACTGCGCAGGGTTGTCAGGCAGGAGCATCATCTCCTGAGGCTTGATAGGAACCTGAGCTTGGTTGGGTAAGCCCCGCATTCTGACTATATAATGTGACTCACATATCCAAAGAACCAGCCCACTTTTGACTTGCTGGTCTGGTCCTGTCTCTAATATTCTATCTAATAGCATCTACAGTGCCAAGGTAAGTTCCTTTGAGTCAAATTAACACTTATCTAATTGCTCTGTAGCCTTATTGACCAATGCAAACAAACTTGCCAAGCGTTGTTCAACCTACTCAACCCATGTGTCCTGATTCAGCCTTGCATGAGCTTTGTGCCATGGTTTACCCACAACAGGTTCTGATTCCTCCCTCCTGGCCAGCCTCTTGACCTTCATCTCAACCATCCCAAACAAACTCTGCTATCTACCACCTGGTACAATATGCCCCCCAATTTGTACTGGCCCAAATCAAATCGAATACCCTAACCAAGCCATCTGCACAATATGTTCCACCCCCACAAGTGGTCCCGGGCCATCCAAGGCCAATGCCAGTGCAGATCCAGGCCACTCCTGGGCCAACCCAACCAATTGTTCCAACTCAGTTTACACACATCAGGTTTTCTGTCATCAAATTTTGATGAATTAATATCCATATTCATGGTTGGCCAATGGGTGAAGCATATTCAGGCTATATAGTTGGGGCCCCAAATTATTAGATTTGGAGCCTGGTATGTTGAGATTATTGATGATTATGGACCCTGAGAGCCTGATTACATAAGGATTACATAAGCCTGCCAAATATGGAAATTATGTCGAAAATATCCCACCATAATTTCCTTATATGGTATATTAGGTAATGATTATGTAAGCATTAGTCAGCAATATATACCATATAAGGAAATTATGGTGGGATATTTTCGACATAATTTCCATATTTGGCAGGCTTATGTAATCCTTATG
>WSTI01000070.1:0-18294 GCA_019616915.1 Ceratobasidium sp. 423
GCTACCCATTCCGATGCAGAACAGGGACAATGATCTGGTGAGCAGCGTCTCCGTCGACGAATTTCAGAGTGGGACGCTAATGAATATTTAGAGCACCGGCGGGACGGGCAGATTTCCGTAGGACATCCCTTCCGAATCTTCTCATCCTATTCACAGTTGCCAACAAAATTAATGCATACGGCACCTCTATTATGTTACACATATTGCTCTGATACCTGCCCAGCGCCTTGTATCTTGCTTCCCCGCATCCTTAGACATTATAACTCCTCGTTTTAACATGTAACCTATACTTATCGGCGTTATAGCTTGCAGAACCGCACTATAAACACTCGCTAAATACCGCTGGTTGCCATAGACGGGCTTCATGTCCAAGTATATATCGGGATTTCCTCTGCAATCTCATCCTGCCCACGCCCGTAACGGTACAAGCTGGGATGAAAGGCAGCTCCTATGAACCCGTACCTCGATATTCGGCAGCCCCTCGTCGTTTCAGCATGCTATAGTTCTCAATGGGGTGATGGGGTTATTGGTCGGGAACGTGCGGCGGCGAGGATTGTTATCTATCCAGGGTAAACAATGGGTAAATGGGAAGCAAGGATATACAACTGACCTCTTTGTTTCTCCAACCGTGTTTTCGTTCATTCCTGCTATCGAATGCGGATCCCCTCCAGAGTAGCATAGAGTCATTTATGCCATGTACTTGATTCCAGAAAAGCCAGAGTCTTGAACTAGAGTCGCAAGATCCCCTACTCCCCCACCTTGTATGCCAAGTGTACGTGCTGGTCTTCGTCTGTCCTTTGTCAGGCGCTTGATCACGAGATACCTCTCGGTCTACGCATTATCCACCAGACCGGTCGAGATAATCGTAAGCGAGGTCCAATCTTTCTCCGGTAGGCGTGACATATGCATCATCCGAGTTGAGGCTGGGCCAAGCAATTCGAGGGTCGATAGAAGGTATCCTGGATGGGCTTCTTTGTTGAGGGGTGGTGGGCTGCGTTCCTGTCGTAAAGGTGAACCGGAGGCAAAGCGCGACAAGCTGAGCCTCCCAACCAAAAGGACTTATTCTCTATTTTGGATGGTCCCAAGTTACAGTTCTGTGAGGTCCGAAGAGGTGCCATCCACGATGCTCACTTGCTGATATGCTAGTTCCGTCTACCCGGCGACAGGCGCATAATTTTGGTAGAAAGGTTGGCTGGGCACAAGACAGAAACACGGGACAAACAGACCCAGCATGGGTTGCGACCTCGGTAATCGAGGCGAATACGATTTCGTGCACTCATTGTGCATGGCTTCGATCCAAAGAATTGGGCTGAAAGCGTCGTGCACAACATCGGCCCCATAATGTCGAGCCATAGAACCAAAACGACCAACCGAGAATATGGAGAAAGGCAACACAATCTTTTCACTGCACTCTCCTTCGGGCGTAAACTGCGTCAGCTCCCCGCTCTAGGCCCGCCATGGTTTACTTGCCTCGTACAGATGACGACACTGGCGCACAATTATTGGCGGCGGTGGCACCGGCACCAGCATCGGCATGGACAGTAACCAGCCGGATATGCGACCAGAGTGGCCAAAGTCACCAGCGTTCAGGCTCTGTGGAGTCGGTGCGCCTCGTGTTCGATAAGCTCGCGTCGCTGGGAGCTAGGATGCAGGGGAGAGGCGACGCCACGGGTCCTAGGCGCGATAAGCGTCGCATGAGCACCTGGGTATGTCTCGCACGTCGCTTCAGACAGAACTGCTGCGATGTCATCAAAACGCAGGTGAGCCACACTCTCCTAGGTGCGAGCATATCCGGTATGTCCGTCCCTCTCTGTTGCATCTTCCGGGTGATTGGCTGTGGCGTGGGATGGATTGATGGTGGGTGGCTTGGTGGGTGGGATGGATCGACAGAGATCACCACGTGGGTCGAAAGTTTTCGATCGGCTCCATGACGGTGCGACATGGCCACTTTCGTTGCAGGTGTGTCCTAGGGCTTCGCAAGAAAGTCCAGACGACTTACTTACAAGGCAAGAAATAGATACTTACAAACGTAGTTGTAAAATACTCTGTACGTTAGTCGTGGGTCACGTGAATCAAATATGACAAAGACACCTGAGATTTAATCATATCCAACATTTTAAGTGAGCGATGCGTACTACACACGAACAACAGGGGGTGTAAAGAAGTTAAAACCGGAAGTTCAATAAAGAAATGGCTGCATTCCCCTCCGCTTCCTCATCCCTTCTCTTTCCCTCAACCTCACCAATGGATTGAACATCGACACCTTCAACCGGCTCATCGCTCAGCAAATCAAGTAATATCGTTTAAGTCTACCCCATCGGACTCCTCAACTTCAAACACATATTGTGATCCCGGGATGTCCTTTTCAATCACATCATCGAGCTCCCACTCCTCCTCCCACCTATCCTCCTCGTCGCACAGCTCGGTTACCGTCGGGTCCGCCCCAGCGGGAGTAGCCGACTTGGTGGTTTTATGATCATCGGCACCTTCTTTAGGATTATTAGAATCCACAGGCTTTGTCGGCTCATTCCCACGCTTGAGGAGGTCCGATAAGTCACGGTAACGAACTGTCGGTGCAAAAGTGATGTGGAGTATGAAACTTTTGAGTGGCTGAGTAGGTACTATACATGACCACTATTGACTACCGTCGATTCTGCGAGGTTTACCGCATTTTCCCGAGTGCACCCGACATTTCAACCCTCTGATTGACCATTACATAATCGACAAACTTACGGGGTGAATTCCAGCCCCCCTTTCCTAAATTTACAGGTAAATAATTGCCGTAAATAATGTGTGTAAGTAGCTAGGTAAGTATCTTCGACTTTCTGACAAAGCCCTAGTGTGTCCGGTATTTTTATAGCCTATATATGAGGTACGCGGCTAACTAATAAACAGTAATGGATGCACTTGGGAAGCGAGGCTGATGTGTACCGGCTCGGATGGACTTCATTTGGATATCACGACGGTTTCCTGGCTACGCCTGTATAGACTGGCCGCCGGTTATCCATCATTATAACACTGCATGTTCAAACACAATCATCTGTACTCTTGCTCAGCCTTTTCTCCATATAACTATTCTCAAACTAAGCTTCAACGATCCCAAGCACTTAGCGTTCAAGGGCTCAATCTTCGTACATGCCATACAGAGGAATCCCCGACTACAAAATATACATGCGGCTACAAATCAGAGGTATAGCATTTCGCCCACGACTCTCCCATACGCGACTTGTCAAACCTCAGACGAACAAAACCATAAGGCGCGACAATAACCTTCGTCCTCGGCCACAACAGCGATCTCCGTAGGTCCCCAGGGACCCAAACTAGCAGCCTCCCTTGATCACCGACGACCCATCCATCCTTTCTTATTGTCCAGTCGCCAACTTCAGATTCAGATCGTGATAGTGCCTGTGAGATGAAAACCAGCAATGTTAGTGCGATCCATATCAAGTAGAATTTGACACCACCAACCCTTTCTTCGGGGCTTCGAGCATCGTGAATCCGCACACTCATGTCATAGGAGCGGGATAGGATACGAGTACCGTCTGGCGAATATTCAACTGATGTAATGGCGTTCTCGTGTCCATTGGGTAACTCGAACACCGTCTCTCCAGTCCGAACATCCCAGATCCGGATTGTTCTGTCAGACGAGCCAGATACAAGGCGAGTGCTGTCGGGTGAGAAGTGGACGGATTGGACCCAGTTGGAATGCCCTGTAAGCGGGCCAAGAACCTTTTTCCCAGTGTATGCATCCCAGATAATTATGGTTTTGTCACTGGAACCGGATGCAATTAGAGCGCCGTTGGGTGAGTATGAGACGGATTGGATCCGATGGCTATGTCCGCCAAGGGTACCAAACAAGTTCTTCCCATCAGAGACATCCCATACCACTATGTTCTCACTGGATCCCCCAGAACCACCAACTATGCGAGTCCCATCTGGAGAAAACTGAAGCGACATGACATAGCCTTGAAGACCAGTGAGAGGGCCAAGCACTCGACTACCATTCTGAGCATCCCACACATCTGCTTGGCGAGATGATCCGGTGGCAATAAGCATGCCATCGGGTGAAAATGCAATGACTTGAATCGTTCCCAAGCCTAATTCGAGTGGACCCAGCACTACCTCTCCACTCAGAGCATCACACACGCAAATCTCACCATATTCAGAACCCGACACAACATGGTCATGCAAAAAGTCGACTGTCTTGATTCCGCTGGTGTGTGCTTTGATAGGACCAACTGTCATCTCTCCAGTATAAGCATCCCAGATGCATATTGTCCCAACCTCAGAACCAGACACAAAACGAGTGCCATCAGACGAGAACTTGACACATGTGATCCGATCAAATGGTGCATTGGTGGAACTGGATGTGAGGTTACGCTGTCGAACATCCCATGTACACACAAGCCCATCCTCGCATGCAGAGATGATACGAGAACCATCATATGAGAATGCAACTGAAGTAATATTGCCTGTGTGTGCTTCGAGTGGACCAAGCACCAAGTCACCATTTTGGGCATCCCATAGGCAGACAGTTTGATCCTGGGAGCCAGAAACAATATACCCGCCATCAGGTGAGCACCCAATGCAGGTGATGACATATTTGTGCCCCTTAATTGGTCCGAGTATCTCGTCTCCGGTTTGGGCATCCCTGACATGTATAGTTTTGCCACCGCTGACAAAGATGATGCGAGATTGGTCAAGGGACTCGGAGAAGGCAATCTGGCCAATTGAAACTGGATCCGTGAGCGGGCCAAGGATGGTGTTCCCAGTCTGATTGTCCCAGACTTGCAACGAGGTGCACCCGATTTGGGCGGCAATTCGGGTTCCATTCGGTGAGTATACAATATCATAAACCTCGCCCTGAGTAGCTAGACATAGTAGCATGTTCCCGCTTTCAGTACTCCACAAACGCACAGTCCAATCGTTGGAACCTGTAGCAACGCAAGAGCAGTCTGGCGAGAAGCTAAGACAGTATATCCCTCCGGTATGTCCCTTAAGTTTGAGTTGGCTGGCTTCTATATCTCCGGTGCGAGTATCCCAGCCCACAATTGTCACCTTACAGTACTCGATGGAACCAGCAAAAATACGAGTCCCATCAGGTGAGAATGCAATCAATTCAACAGTCTCCTCGTGACCTTTCAACAGCGCTGGCAACCTTCTCCCACTAGACGAGTCCACCACCAGCACATCACTGCCAATTCGCAACGCAACGTACAGTCCATCGGGTGACACAGCCATCACTCTGCTTTCTTCTTCAAATTCCCATGTAGATAAATGCGCCAGTTGTCGCCGCTCTAGTGCCGTTCCCTCAGCTTGGACAGATCCATGCATGTACTTTGCATAGTGTTTGGAAATTGGCGCAGATCTTGGCCAGAATGTCAACATCGATGCGTATATATGCGGTGTGCTCTGCGAGATGGGGTTCGAGGCAAACATGTCCACAAATCTCTGTGCGTCGTGAACTAGCTCGATCAGTTCTGTATGCCCTTCAAATTCCTATATCAAAGTTACATACTGCGCGCATACATATCCATACATCCACTCACCTTGCACCACTCGATAGCCAGCCTCATCCCTTCCGTTCTGCCATTTATTTGCTTTCTCAAATTCAGAACCTCCATCCATAGCAACAGCCGTGTCGAAAGGAAATCTTCCAGCTGCTTGATCAATTCCAATAAACAAGCCCCAGCCTTGACGTGATCTGTCCAGAATCGGCACGCATACAGCAACTCTGATGGGATTCCACTGGTCACCCGTTGCTTGATGTTTATCACATCCTCATCTGGTATGAATGACGACTCTAGTCCGCATATGTTAAACTGCGGCTGCGTGCGCTTGATGCGCTCAAAGCAGAGTTCAGCGAGCTTTCGATTATGGGCCTTGGAGTCACAGTGGTATGCACTCGAACGACCCGAATCAAACATGAAGTCGGGGAACGATGCATGCAGCGTTGTCACTAGTTCGTTTGCCCCTACCACGTGAAGTACAGACCATAATGGTCGAAGTGCGGATCGAACTCGGCCTGTGCTGCCAATTTGAAGTAGCTCGGATAGCCCAGAGATGGTGAGAGGCTCGCGTGCGCAGATTACCGTGTGCAAAACCTGCTGAATCCTATCTTTTTCCACCGTACGAAGGCCTGGCTTGCCGAGCGCTGTTTCAAGTACCGTCGCATATAACTGGTCTATCTCCTCGTGCTGCCCATCTTGCGACTGTGGTCGGTCTAGAATAACACGGAGACGGTCCTCTGGATCGCTCTGGAAGTTGTCATAGCCGATATATCGCACTGCTGTAGCTGCATAAATGAATAGAATCCCCGATCTTTTTACTAGGACTGCAATCTGCGCTTCCGTTGGCGGTGGCTTCATTGGCTTCAGTTCTTCTCGGAGAAATGTGTCGATATCGCCTTGCACATTGCCCGTATCAAGCTCGTGCAGAACTATTCTAGACTTCACTCGGTCCTCGGTCATCTGGTCGCGAATCTGCGGCTCCGGTCGGCTAGACACGATAAACTTGATCGGAAGGTCTGTCGCTTTGCTTAACAGCACGTCCAGGATGTCGCTGGTGCTTTTCCCGTTATCGCATTCATCGAGTGCATCGATCACCACAACCAGTCCCTCCGGAAGAGTGTGTTTGATGGAAACTAGTGGTTCTTGAATCAGCATCTGGAACTGTATGTTTAGTCGCTTGGTGTTTATATCCGGGTGTTTGTCCAGGATTGTCGACAAGGCGGATCGGAACGGGGGAGATAACTGTGCAAGCTGATATGCAATCGAGGGGATGATCATGTTCACGTTTCGACATTCATCCAGCAGCCGTGAGCAGAAGAAGCTCGCCGCCAGCTTGAGTTCGGTATCTAGTTCCTTGCATACACTGTATGCGATCGTCGTCTTGCCAGTTCCGGCCATCCCGTTCAACCAATACACCCCGCCTACGCAGTTGTTACTGGCCCAACGAAGCAAATTGGCTAACACATCGACCCGAGTGCCAGGTGCACATTCTCTGCGTTTGAGTTCTGCTCCGGCACCCGAGTCGTAACAAGCTGACGACGAGAATGGCAGACGTGCAATGCGAGAGGTTATAAATTCCTGAAAAGAAATGTCATAAACAGCCCACGCAATTCAGAAATACGTACTTTTGACTGCTCCTCTTCTACCTTACTAATCCGGAGACTTGTCGAAATATTTTTCTAAGGGAGGTTAGACCCCGGACCAGGTACTTCAAGTATACGCACCTTGGATTGTTCTTCGTTAATCTTACTAACTGAGACACTCGTCGAGAGACCTGCATCCAACTTACAGGGAGTCAGCGATACCATTGACGCGTCATCGCAAGACCTACCAGCAGGTGTTCCATATACTCTTGGATTCGGCGACAGCAATCCAGGAACTTGTCTTCCTCCCCCTTCGCCGTAAGAAATCGTCCATGCGATTCTCCGCTTGGTTTGTTTCCTATAGAGTTCAACTCTCGCCCGATGAATCTAATCCCATCAGAACATTCATGCGACTCAATTTCAGATGTTTTAGCACACCAAGCCGACACTCACTCGCGTGCTTCTTGAATCTTCGACCTCATCTTCGGTAAATTGTCCACGTCAGTATGTTCATCTAGCACTTCAAGTAGCGCCTGGAGCCGCTGTCGTAGTGTTTCATACTCCTTCTTCAATGTTCCCTCCGTCTGCGCCGATGTGACTTATAGTTTAGACTTAGATAGGGATAATGGAAATAGACTTACTATATACATGCTAGCGAGGCTTTGAAGCACATCGGAAATGTCTTTGAGAGGGCCAACTTTGGCTGCATCCGCGGCTTGCCTCACAACTCCCGTTGCGAATTTTTTCATGCCTTTCTTGATCAATGCCCCTCCTAAAGGTTCATGAGGTACTTGTTCGAGAGCTGGCTGCTCAACCGAGTTGGAAACATTCGACCTGGTCTGACTGGGCAATGTGTCGACATTCACATGTTCCAGGACTTGCGATTGGGAGATGACTTGCTCAGTTGGTACTGGTATATTCATGGTTGTTGCTTGTAGGCGCCTAGTTGGCGCGCTCGGGCTTGGTTCTCTCACGTCTAAAATGTCTTGCTCCATCGAATTGACCGGTTGCGGCGAATGTTCAGTGTGGCTACCAGTAACGGAAACATCGTAGGACTGTGGTACACAAATATATGAACCGGTGTTTGAGTGAGTTCTGAACATACTAGCACCAGGATCACTAACCTGTTCATCAACGTGAGAGCTTGCACGTGGTAAGGTACTGGATGAGGCGCTCGGCCCTGTGGTACCTAGAACGACGAGACGCAAGTATCAGTCCCCACGGCCACAATCAACTAAGGAAAGAGGACAGGACGTAACATACTTCGGCCCGGTAACAGCGCCTTGATACTATATCTACTCCGCTTATTACTACCATCAGGCTCCTCGAGGGGTCGTTTGGGACTGTTATGAGAACTCATCGTTTCAGACGGGGTGACAGAAAAGACGATGGGGACTTCCAGCCCGAAATCCATATCTGATTTCCAGCGCTCAATCGAAGCCAAACACGAGGTGCCACACGAGTCTACGGAATGCGCATATAAGGCATTTGTAGGACACATAGATCTAATGTGTGATAGGGGTGGGAAAAGATCCAGAAACTGGGTCTAGATATCGTACGTATGCATAAGGTCGTATATATCGATGCGCATATAAAGAAGTTGTAGAACATCTGGATCCACGTGTGATAGACGTTGTCATAGATATGACACCCATATATCGCTCACCTGCACAAGAGCGTAGAGCACACAGTCAGCTACCACGCCACCCGCGGCCGGAAGCTTATGAGTCGTATGGTGGAGACAAACATTCATCTGCGGTGCACAACAAATTTCCCGTCTGATTTCGCAATAGCCAACCCGAAGCCTATTGGTCTCAGGTGGTGAGGGCGGACAACTCTATGATTTGGGTTATGAAACATAATTTTTTCCGTGTGTAGAGGGAACAAGTCGTCCCAAGTTTGTAACTTATATCGTCTCAGAACAAGCACTGGTGGTACAGTTGAGTGGCTTCATGTTGTATACATTCCCAGGGAGAGACTTGCCCCTCGAGTTAAATTGAAACGCGTTGGTCCAAAGACGGGGCCATGCGCTACTTCGCATACCCTTTCAGAACGTGTATGCCGAAACTCGGGTTGTCCGCCATGCAGAAGACCTGGGCCCTTGGAGGCGAGGCAATTTCTCAATTGAGCTCGAGCGCTCCTCGATCAAGGTCTGGGCCGTGGCCTAGGCTACACCAAATTTTTGGGCACCAATCAGCAAATCCATTTCTATCCCATTCAAGGGGGCTGGGAATCCTAATTCGCGACACAATGCCCCCATTGAAGATACGTGAAAATCGACCAGGAGTGTGGGAGTTGACCAGATTTTTCTCAAACGATAGGATGTGCATTAGATATAGTCTGTTCTGCAGAAGGAGTGGTATCCTAACGTATTACCAAGCTCAACGCCCGCAATTCCGAGCAGTTTGAGGATGACGACTCATACCGATTGCGTCAGACGATAGTGGGCGCTTGCACCTGATTTGTTAATCCAAGACAAGGGATTCGCGTTCTCGCCAAGATAATTCAGTTCAAAACAGTTGGTCGCAGAACCTGTGCTGAACCCGTTGGAGATCTCTCTGGATGTTGAGGATATAATCGAACTCATGTTCGAATAAAGTATGAAATACTGTTGTTATTACCACTAAATTTTTGTACAAAATTCAACTAATCCAATAGGCAAGGTCGTCGCGAATGCCATCTGTGTAGTTCATCAATGTAAAACGAGAGTCAGGCGGAACTAGCTTCCTCGCCAATCGTCGTACACGGTTTTACCATGCCGCATTCATATGACCGCGAAACGGACTTCAACCCGTCAAACATCACGAATGATCTCATTCCCGAAGTCTGAGCACCTAATCATCAGCACTCGCCTTGTCGAACCACAGCAGCCACTCACCCGTAACACAAACCGCATGGAATCCCTTCGTAACCTTCCCGCTTGTCATGCTCGTGTTCCAGCTGATCCCACCCAAGGAGAAGGGTGATATCTAGACCTCACTACTCTACTCCGCCACCTTGTAGCGCTTGCGACCCCCTCCCAATGAGGCAAGCCGCATCCGGGGTTATACGCGTCGGTCCACGTTCCGATCCTCGCAGCCACTTGCAGGTTTGCGTTTGTACATTTTGGACTTGAAGCGAGGGGCGTGTATGGAATAGATTGTTCGGCTAATTCTGGCGATCCTGTCATCTAAAGGCGCGAAGTCGGGGAAAGACGAATTTCTTAATCGGACTGGTTGGCGTGTTGCACGCTCATGCTGCCGACTACTACATCTTCACGAGATTGGCCTGGAATCGGATTGCGCTTAGGATCCATCCTCATATGAACCCAAGTAGGGAGATAAAGACGTACCATCTCCTCACCGGTCGAAGGCCTGCACTCTCCTTGCGGGTTCAACCAGGGCAAGGCCCGGGCCAATATTCTCGATCTGCCAGCATTCAGCATGCTCGTTCTGGATTTTGTACAAGCCCAAGTTCGCGGTTGCGCCTATATCCGCACAGGCCCAGCCAGACACTTCGCCGTCCCGTCCAACTGCACGTACAAATCATTAACAATGGGTTCGGCTGGGCGCACCGCGTGGAGGCATAAGAGCGACGGATTAAGTGGCGTATGATGTCCGCAGTCGCATCGGGCACAGATTCATAAAATTTTGCGCGTGGCGGGTCCGAGGTCGGGGTGGACCTGTTGAGTGCGCCATGGCACACTGCGGTTCGGGCTTGGGACAGACACGGCGGACCCGGGCAACAAGAGACAAGTCAATGGTGGGATCGTCTATATCGGCACTTCTCCGGGTGTAGACTCCATCGGTCCTCTCTTTGCTGCCAGTCGTGGGGTTCGTCGTAAGGCGGCGATGCCAGACTGTATTGTGTGGTCGCGGTGCGGGCGTGCAAGATTCCTACTAGGCGCAAGGGATTCGAGGTGTCCAGCGTCGGGTCTGTGGCCAGCAGTGCATCATCTGTTAGGCTGTTGTGTCGTCTGGAGGTAGGCGAGGGTAGGGTAACAGCACATGAGCAAGTGAATATCAGCATTGGGACTAGGATAAATCGCACCACACTCATTCAGTGACCCGTCTCTGCAGCCTGTTCGATATCTCTCATAGTGCGCTGTTCCTGCCTATTTCCTCGCGTTGATCAGGGCTGGTAAATTGGCGTTGGCGTCGTGGTCGCGTGATTCAGAGACAACTAGGGTCAGAGCGTCAGCGTCGAGTCAAGCTACTCGTTTGTTCTGACTCACTCCCGGTGCGACCAGCTATCCATCTCTATCTCCATTGTGTTTTGGGCAACTTGCTGCGACGGTTGATGTGTTGGTCGTGGAAGAGAAAATCGCCGATGTGTCCGTGTATGTCAGTGTTTGGTGCTGCGCCACATCCTTCGCTTCCATCACTCCCCACGACACTCGGCCTCCTGCCTTGTCCATCGACCTCGACTGCTGGATTGTTCACTAGAGGTGTAGCTCGACCTTCACGTAGACAGAACGCCAAATGTCTGGTTCAGGAATGCTGTGTACTAAATGGATACTAGCTGTTAAATGTCGAGTCTCAACTCTCCTGCAACCTTTCTGTTTTTTCTTGGTTGTCGATGTGACTGCCGGACTTGATGTGTACACCACTTGTCCTGGATCCCCTCATGCCTCTGGTCCACTATTCCGATAACGCGGCCTAGTACCCCTTGCTTTGACCAGTGCGCGACACCGTTCAATCGCTCTCGATTCCAAGCCGAGGCAACACATTCTCCGGTTGGAAGAACTCGGATACCAAGATATATTCCGAGCATTACTACCACTATGAGACTAGGATTTACGGTCACAGTTCAAGATCTACCGCTCGAGTGAGTGACAATGGCCCACAACTGTCTTCGAACTGTCACCAAGAACGGTCTTACTGCACACCATCACCACACACCAACGCTATATATATAAACCGGTTAACATTGGCCACAAACTAGAGTGTTGAAGTGTTCCCACAATCCTTCGACCGGCTCTTTGAAGAGTCAGCATGTCACCTATTGCCACTTTACCCGCCTTCGTTCGGCACCGGGGCTTGACTGACGTGGTGGAACTACAGACCATGTCGCAGTGTCCAATTCGGCACTATGCGGTGGAGGTGGCGACGATTTCTGTATGCGCGCCCGGACCCGCCCCACCCCCGATAGCCCTCACGCCTTTCAAGGGATCTTTGATTCGGTCGAGTGGGGAGCGTCGCATAGACGCCATTAATTTGTAGGATTATTATTTGCGCCAATATACATTTTCTCTATCGTCTTTCGTGCACTTCTTATCCAAATCGTCTGAAGAACGCTGCCTTTCAAAGATACCGCGGCATTATCGAATCCCATAACTTTGTTCAAATACGGGCCACGATTCGTCCTATGGCAAGCGAATTCATCGTTTCAAAAAGGAAGATTCCCCACGTTGCCCACACTGCGAAGAGCGAACCAAAGCAACCCTCCACTTCCTTATGGGGTGTAAAGTGCACGACAACCTCAGGCGAGATTGGGACCGGGCGTGTGAGGCGGTGTCACAATCCTTATGGCATCTGCTCAAGCCAGGGAGACACACGTCAGGACTTATGTCCTATATTCGCAGGGCGAGGAATCAGACGGGGACTGATAAATCAATGGGAGCGAGGAGAATAGGCTGAATGAAATGGAGGGTACTCGGTCAAGGGGGAAGTCTAAGGAGGGGGGGGGGTCGAGTAGTGGTGTCTTGGTGAATGCAGGACTAACAGCAGGCAACATGGACAGACCGTCAACGGACGCCTATAATCTTATGACTACACACCACTACCGCATGTAGGGGTGAGTCAGGATGTACCTCAACAATGCCCTCCAGGAAGGAGGCGGGCGGTGCGGGGGGCGTAGGCCCGTCGACCGGGCTTTGGTGATCCTTGATTCATACTCATTCTTTTGAACGATAAGCCTTATTTACATCTTATGTAAAAGGGAAAAAATCTCATAATTCAAAAAAAATGGCAAGCGAGTTTGCATTTTGGCGATGGATTATATAGTACTATACTACCCCAGACCCAAATACGAACTTCGTACTGCCGTCCAGTTGACAGCACCCTTGTCAACTTTCCCAGCGGGCCCGACCAATAAAAGTGTAAAATCCAAGAAACTATCAATGAATCCGCAAAAACGAGTTACCGCCGAGGCCATGGCACCGAGCCTACCTCCAAAATGCTTAATCGCCGCGGTTTGCTCGCATACAAACACCTAGGCCTTCTCCGAGTCGGAGCCACATATTTTCACCATTGCATCTCGGCTAGATTTAGCCTATAAACTCACCGCAAAATACCAAACCCCGAGATGCCCTTCAGTCACTACCGATAATTTTGGGCATATAGTTCGCCAAGTCAGCATCGAAACAGCTGAATCTAGTCTCGGCTTGGATCCCAACCAACGTAATCCCCTGGTCTTTCAACTACTCTGGGAGCGAGCAAACTGCCATGGTTGCGTGTGTTGATCTGGGCTTTGGCTATCGCCGGTCTTTTCCTTTTGCGTATGTAGTCGTTCTTGACGTTTGTAGTACATCCGGCGGCAAGGGCCCGGGATGATGCTCATAGACGCGAACTTCACTCGGGTGTAAATGCGCAGTGAAGAAGTATAATCCACCTTCTCGTTTACCAACCCAGCTCCGAGGAGGTCCGTATTATTCGGTTTCAACACATTCTACACGCTTTCGGTGGCATAATCAAACTGCAGGTCACCGAGAAACCACGCGCCAGGAGACAGATACTCAGACTCACCGTTTTTGTTCCATCTTTCATCCGACCCGATTCGCTGTGGCTTCAGCCGCCTCTGTCCTGACCCGCCATAATTTTTGTCCGATTCGATACGCACTAAACCCGCCTTTGCAATGATATCAACCGTCCGAGTGATAGGATCCGCGTCTCTTCAAACCGCGGTGAACATGAGAAAGAGTCAAGAACGACGGCTCAAAGGAAATTTGGTAGATCGAGCTATTACCTCCACCGACTTGGCACGAAACCGAATCACTTTATCGAGTCCGAGTCGTAAAATATGTTTATTTTGAGTCCTCACTCGTTCTTAATGCCCTATATATAATCCATCAACCACGCCGTTCCACTTCGTCATAGCACACATACTCGCCAAACACAACTAGCTACCTGAATCACCCTGATCTCTACCCGACTAGCAATACCCTCTCCGCTTAATCCACCCGACCTCTTCCTCGCCTGAGTGACCTTGTCCCACCCAGACACCGACTGCCGTCCCCCTTGACCGTAAGCAGGATGGAAGAGAGGTTTGGCGGGGGTTCGATTACCGAGGCAGAGTGATATTCTACATTCCCGTTGTGGAGACGAAACACGATTCAGATCCCTACTTCTCCAGTAATTGACGAGTCAATTCTGGGGTTCGGATGGCTTAGGACATGATTGTGCATGAGGCTGGAGGGGTCATCTACAGCCGACGGACTTCTTAGGATCAGCTAGGAGTGTTGTATGGAGGTGTAGGAACGATGGACCACACATACCTGGCAATTTTCGCACTCCAATTGAATAAGCTTTCCTATACTCCAAGTCCCCATGGATGTTTCGAACCCCAATGGCCAGGATGTGAAACGCAGTACGCGACATGCATTTGATGAGCTTGAGCTATAGGGTCAGTGTGACAGACTGGGGAAATGCGAAAATGTGGAGTGAGCACGTGCAGCCCATGTCGGCGGTGATCCACGTCAACTATCGGTTGCGAACGCACCGATCTAGGCGAGATAGGCGTCACATGAGCGCCTGGTATGTCTCGCACGACACTCACCAATCGGCACCGCAAAACAAGGGGTCCTCGCTCAATGTCGCTGTCCCGCCCATTCTGTTGCGCCGGGTGCAACCGACTGGTTTGATGTGGCATCCCACCCAAGCCGCTTCAGAGAGAACCACCGCGACGTCATCAAAAACCCAGGTGAGCCACACTCTCCTAGGTGCGAGCATATCCCCACGTCTGTCCCTCTCCATTGTGTCTTCCGGGTGATTGGCTGTGGGGCAGGATGGGTTGATGGTGGCGGGATGAATCGACGAAGATCATCACGTGGGTCGAAAGTTTTCGATCGGTTCCACGACGGCGCGACATGGCCACTTTCGTTGCAGGTGTGTTGGGTGTTTCGGTAGCCTATATATGAGGTACGCAGCTAAGCAATAAACGATGATGGATGCACTTGGGAAGCGGGACTGATGTGTGCTGGCTCGGGTGGACTTCATTTGGGTGTCACGACGGTTTGCCCGCCCCGCTTGTAACGAATGGCCGCTGGTTATCCATCATTATAACAATGCATGTTTAAACACAATCATCCGTACTCTTGCCAAGCCTTTTCTCCATATAACTATTCTCAAACTAAGTTCCAATGATCCCAAGCGCTTGGCCTTCAACGGCTCAATCTTCGTACATGCCATGCAGACCGATCCCCGACTACAAAATATACATGCGGCTACAAACCAGAGGTATAGCTTTTTGCCCATGACTCTCCCATATGCAACTTGTCCAACCTCAGACGAACAAAACCATAAGGCGCGACAATAACCTCCGTCCTCGGCCACAACAGCGATCTCCGTAGGTCCCCAGGGACCCAGACAAGCAGCCTCCCTTGATCACCGACGACCCATCCGTCCTTTCTTATTGTCCAGTCGCCAACTTCAGATTCAGATCGTGATAGTGCCTGTGGGATGAAAACCAGCAAGGTTAGTGCGATCCATATCAAGTAGAATTTGACACAACCAACCCTTTCTTCGGGACTTCGAGCATCGTGAATCCGCACACTCATATCATTGGAGCGAGATAGGATTCGAGTACCATCTAGTGAATATTCAACTGATCTAATGGTGCTCTCGTGTCCATTGAGTAACTCGAACACCGTCTCTCCGGTCTGAACATCCCAGATCCGGATTGTTCTGTCAGACGAGCCAGATACGAGGCGAGTGCCGTCGGGTGAGAAGTGGACAGATCGGACCCAGTCGGAATGCCCTGTCAGCGGGCCAAGAACCTTTTTCCCAGTGTGTGCATCCCAGATAATTATGGTTTTGTCATCAGAACCGGATGCAATTAGAGCGCCATTGGGTGAGTATGAGACAGATTGGATCGAACGCTTATGCCCGCCAAGGGTCCCAAACAAGTTCTTCCCATCAGAGACACCCCATACCACCATGTTCTTGCTGCGTCCCCCCGAACTGGCAACTATGTGAATGCCATCTGGAGAAAACTGAAGCGATAGGACATTGCCTTTAAGACCAATGAGAGGGCCAAGCACTCGACTACCATTCTGAGCATCCCACAAATCTACTTGGCAAGATGATCCGGTGGCAATAAGCATGCCATTGGGTGAAAATGCAATAACTTGAATCATTCCCAAGCCTAATTCGAGTGGACCCAGCACTACCTCTCCACCCAGAGCATCACATACACAAATCTTGCTATCTTGAGAACCTGAGACAACACGATCGTCCAAGAAGTCAACTGCATTGATTCGGCTGGTGTGTGCTTTGATAGGACCAACTACCATCTCTCCAGTATAAGCATCCCAGGTACATATTGTCCCAATTTCAGAACCAGACACAAAACGAGTGCCATCAGAGGAGAACTTGACACATGTGATCTCATCAAATGGTGCATTGGTGGAACTGGATGTGAAGTTACGCTGTCGAGCATCCCATGTACACACAAGCCCACCCTCACATGCAGAGATGATACAAGAGCCATCAGGTGAGAATGCAACTGAAGTAATCCAGCATGTGTGTGCTTCGAGTGGACCAAGCACCAGGTTGCCATTTTGGGCATCCCATAGTTGTACAGTTAGATCCCAGGAGCCAGAAACAATATACCTGCCATCAGGTGAGCACCCAATGCAGGCGATAGGAGCTGTGTGACCCTCAATTGGTCCGAGTATCATGTCTCCTGTTTGGGCATCCCTGACACATATGGTTTCGTTACCGCTGAGATAGATGATGTGAGATTGGCCAAGGGACTCAGAGAAGGCAATCTGGCCAATTAAAACTGGATCTGTGAGCAGGCCAAGGATGGTATTCCCAGTCTGACTGTCCCAGACTTGGAGTGAGGTGTACCCGATTCGGGCAGCAATTCGAGTGCCACTTGGCGAGTATACAATATCATAAACCTCGTCCTGAGTAGCCAGACGAAGTAGCATGTTCCCACTTTCAGTACTCCACAAACGCACAGTCTGATCACAGGAGCCTGTAGCAACGAAAGAGCAGTCTGGTGAGAAGCTAAGACACCTTATTTTTCCCATATGTCCCTTAAGTTTGAGTGTGCTGGCTCCTGTTTCTCCAGTACAAGTATCCCAGTCCACAATGAACGCCTCATCGGCCTTGATGGAACCAGCAAAAATACGAGCCCCATCGGGTGAGAATGCGATCGATTTAATAGTCTCTTCGTGGCCTTCCAACGGCCCTAGCAACCTTCTCCCGCTAGATGAGTCCACCACCCCCACGTCATGGCCAATTCCCAATGCAACGTATAGTCCGCCAGGTGACACAGCCATCGCATTGATTTGTTTTTCAAATGCCCATGTAGATAAATGTGCCAGTTGTCGTCGGTCTAGTGCTGTTCCTTCAGCCCGGACAGGCCCGTGAGTATACTTTGCGTAGTGTTTGGTGATTGGCGCAGCTCTTGGCCAGAACGTCAACATCGATACATATATATGCGGTGTGCTCTGTGAAATGGGGTTCGAGGCGAAGGCTTCTACAAATCGCTTGACATCGTGTACTAGCCCGACAAGCTCTTGGTGTTCTTCAAATTGCTACGTCAAAGTAAGTATAATTCAGGTATACATCCTGATTCCCACTTACGTTGCACCACTCGACCATCAACTTCATACACTCGGTCCCAGCTTTCATTTGCTCATTCAGATTTAGAACCTCCATCCATAATAACAATCGCGTAGACAAAAAACCTTGCAGCTCCTTGAGTAGTTCTAGCGCGCATTTCCCTGTCCCGACATGATCTGCCCAGAACCGGCACGCATACAACAACTCCGACGAGATAACCTCGGAAACGTGCTTCTTCATGTTAGGAACCTTCTCGTCTGGCCAGTAAGATGATTCCAGTCCACATATGTTAAACCGCGGCCGCGTCTCCTCAATGCGCCCAAAACACCACTCCGCAAGTTTGCGGTTGTGAGCTACCAAGTCGCAGCCGTATACACCAGAACGGGTCGAGTCGAACATGAAGTCGGGGAACGATGCATGAAGTGTCGT
>WSTI01000072.1:0-18123 GCA_019616915.1 Ceratobasidium sp. 423
CGAGTGACATCTACATCGAAGGGGGGACGGCAAGTGAGTTATTAATCGTCGGCAAATGTACAATGGTACACACAGTCACTAGAATATCTTGACCCGAAGTAATTTCAGTGAAAACTTATCACCCTACCGGTAAATTCATGTAGCAATACATCATGACCAGCAGATACGACCATCCGGCTCCCTAATAATAGCAATATCAAAACCTATTCCATGCTATATTCGATTTGGGCTTCGGAGGTTCGCCCGTCGTGACGCATGGATATAAGGTTAGTAAAATATGAATAGTCGAAACCCTTGAATAAATTCACCACATACCGGACGGGATAGGATTCGGTGTGTAGTGCCCAGATGAAAGTCTGGAGTTAGGTGGTCGTTCCTGATGAGTTGCGGGAGCGTGAGAGGTGGGGGGAAATGGTACAGAGCCAAGCAAGGGAAAATAAAAATGAAATACGGAATGCGTGAAAGGGTGCTCTGGGATAGTGAGTAGGACTCAAGACAATAGGCTCGCGTTGGTCAAACGCGCAATCCCAAATGAGGTCGATCCCAAATGAGGCCGATAGAAAACAATGGACAATCACGTGACCGCAATGATTCCTAAGGCCCGGCAAGCTCAAGGGGGGTCACAAAATGTTAGCGCCGGACCGATGTCACAAAATGTCGCGAAAAACTGAAATGTAGATCGCCATAGCTCACGCGTCGCTGCATGGAATGCCCCCAAAACTCTTGAGACAACATAAATGAGCCCGAGAATTGATATTATACCGCTTAAACTATCCAAAATGGTCGAATTCTGAACTCGAAAATAAATGCTCAAAAATCGATTATACCTTGTTTGCACGCCAGAGCATCGAATACTCACGATTTGAAGATTTTACACTAGTTTAGGGGGGTCATTTTGGGGGGTTTAGAGCATGTTTTAGTGACTTTCAGCATGTAATAATCAGTAGAATAATGCTCTGGAGGGGGGGTATACCGCCGTATCTAGTTATTTTATTATGCTAACCCTGCGTTTCGTTGGTGCCATAGTGTTTCCAGGAGCCAAGAACCCTCAACTGGGACATCAGTCCTCCTACACATTTTCTGAACCCCCTTGGGCAAGCTCGTCTATCTTTGCACTATCGGTTCACATTCTTCTATTCCTGTATATACTTCGGCACACAAAATTCGTTGCCTCTTTCGCCTTATCACCTTAATAAACAAAACGAGGACACACCCCTCCTTCACGATACTCCTTGTCACTTTCGCAAATCAACTTGCCAATGATCTTGCCTATGAGCCTCAGTATCGACGGCATCAATGTGATGACAAACAAAAGAATTGCACGTGTGGTATTTAACTAGAGTTAAAGGGCTCGCTGAGTAGGGAGCACATATGAGGTAACAAGGAATATATGCTAACCAATTCTGTTGTCCAGTGGGTCAATTGGTACCCGACATAGCGTGTCGAATACCGCACTCCATAGAGAATCCAATAATTGTGTTGCTCCATTGTGGGCTTCAGCACGGCAGTTTCTTCCGAGTCAATGCTCCTCTCGTTGAATGGTTCGGTGTTTGGTGGCGTGGCGACAAGTACCATAGCTAAGATAGCAAAGCAGGTTGCAACCTATCTCAATGTGCAAGTGAGTTGAACGGGAGCGTCCAAAACACAAAACTTACAATAATTCCCCGAGTAACGTGAATCTGTGATTTAGGAGCTCTCCCTCTCTCGATGTTATTTTCGTCTTCACAATGTTCCTGTGTGTTTGGTTTGGTAACCCTAGTGTTCTTGACTTCATCGCCCATTGGCCATGCGCAGTCTCCATCATGCCACCCAAGAATGGCTTCGGTGACGGTGATCTGGAAGCCGTTCGCCCGATTTTCACTGATTTCTGGGTTTTTAATGGGTCATCAGTACATATATCTAGCTAATAGCATATCAGTTTAGGCTTACCGCGCGTCAGGATTTTGGTCGTGTTCGCATGCAACGCATAGCACTTTATGACCGAGGTGTTGGTAGAAGGATTGGTCGATCCGACTACGAGCTTGTCTGTCAGGGTCTATGGCACATGTTATTTTGAAGTCGCCTGATCGGGAAGATATATGCTACGCACCGAGATCATTCGAATGATATGGTTTTCATCCTCGTGCTGGATCAGAGTCTGAACCTTTTCTTCGTGTGTTGAGATAACAGGAACTTGGCCTCTTGTTGTACCTCCAAAGGCAAGTCCATCTTTGGTTATTCCAACAGGCACGACCGGGTATTGCGAAACGTGCTCGGGGTTGGTATACTCCCGCTTCTCTGCTAAAACGGGACCATTCACGTCGAGTGGGTAAGTGACAAGTGTTTGATCTAGGGTTGAGATTGCTAGAGTGCCTCCATTGGGTGTGATTGAGCCGTCTCCACTATTTCCTGGTAAGTTTTGGCTAACAGTGGTGAATGAAAAACTTACACCCGGCACGTCCCACTGCTGGCAGGGATTGCGCTAAAATCACCTGATGCCTTCCAAACACTGCGAGATAATTAGACTATGTTTTGCTCCTGTATCATAGGGTGCTTACCCGAATCCAGACTCAGTGTACAAAACGAGTAGCGAGAGGCGATCGGACGGGCCCGGAAAATAGAGCAGGCTTGCTACTAGCCCACCTTTATCATGGACCAAACCGGGAATCCGTTGAGTGAGGTCCCAAGCACTATCCCCGACATTCTTGATGCGATTCATAAGCGCAACGGTTGTTCCGTAACCAACAGCGAGGGTGTGCTCCTCTAGGTTCACCGCAAGTGCACGAATTTGATGAGGAAGCCGGTCTTTTAGAACGGAGCACATGGTGACCGCAAATCCTTTCTAATTAGAGTGTTAGTGCGCTATTCGACTATATAGTATATGTTAAATAAAACTTACCAAACTGGGGGAAAGACAGACGTAATATAGCGAACCATTAGAGCAACCAACAATAAGGTTGTTCTCCGAGTACCAAACAGCAGCCTTCACAAAGAACTTATCTTCAAACGACACAGTACCTTGGTATTTCCCCATGGAAGGGTCAAGGAATACTGCATTATTATTCTTTGATGCGATAATCATACGTGTGCCGCCCGGGGACACGACCATGCAGGTAAGGACTCCCATTTGGCTATCAATAAACGACCAGATAGTTGGGAACCCTGGTTTGGCGGGAACAGAAAGAGACATGTTGAGTTTAATAGATCTGAGTACTTGTATGCGAGTGGTGGTGGTTCGACAGAAGAGACTTTCGGTGCTTAAGTACGCATCCCGGGCGCTACCCAGAAGAACAAAGACTCTCCGTTTTTAGTAATCATGGTACAAATATAAGAAGAAAAATTTGAATAGAGCTATATACGTCCCCAGTGCGTGTGGACGCGACTCCCCAACCTAAAGCTCGCAACGAAGAGCATGCGGGGCAAAAGGCCATTTATACTCTTCTACATAGGACATCCGACGCTGGAAATTTTTGGGCATGCCAGTAGACGGAGTGCCATCAAGCTCCTGTTCACCGACCGGAAGTCCAGCAACCTCTGGCTTGGTACTAGGTGGGGTGCTTGTGCTGGGTGTCAAGCGTTTTAGACCGTTCACCAGATTCGACGTGAGCGATCCAGCAACCCTGATAGCATCTTGGATATTGCTAAAGCGCTCCTGAAGTTCTGCAATATCGGCTCTCTGGCCAACCGACTCTACCCATTTCGTGTGCTTTTCTAGTTCCGTATACAGACTATCCCCTTTGGTCAGCTTGGATTGTTCCTGAATGATCTAAATTCGCGAGTATCAGTTTAAACGAGGCATCGCTCCAGATTGGTAGGTACACACAAGACTATGAAGCTCGTTCAATTTCGCATGGCGGTTGCGCAAGGTTTTGTCTTGACTTGCCATCTGATCAATTTCTTCCGACATGCGGCTAATATCCGTCTCAGACAGTCGATCGCCGCGTGTCCGTAGAATAATTGATGCAGAATTGCCGCTATAAGGTAAATAGACAACGTTAATGAAGGGGTATTCAAAAGTTCTTTGTCGCTTACTTTTCCTTACTATTGGCAGAGACCACCATCATACCGTTATTATCGACCTCAAACACTACCTCGATCTGCGGCACGCCTCGAGCTGCTAGTGGAATACCGGAAAGCTCGAATGTACCAAGCAGGACGTTATTCTTGGTAAGGCCATCCTCCCCCTGGAAGACTTTGAGAGTAACGGTACGCTGATTATCGGTTGAAGTAGAGTATATTTCTGACTTGCGAGCGGGTAGGGGGGCATTAGCTTGAATAATCGGGCTAAACACGCCACCTAAATGGCCATGGAGTTAGCTTGTAACATCTAGCATGACATATACACCAATGCATACCTATTGTTTCGATGCCCAGGGTAATCGGACACACATCAACGAGTACGATATTGTCGAGCCCTGCCTCTCCTGAGATAATTCCTGCTTGGATAGCGGCACCATATGCCACAGCTTCATCAGGGTTGATACCCATTCGAGGATTTTTTCCTCCGAAGAAGCTCTTTAAGATTTGTTGTACCATTGGAATTCGAGTTGAACCACCAACTAAGATGATCTAAAATGTTCAAGAGTAACTAAGAGGTCTAGTCCATGGAACCAATTGGCGAACTTACATCCTGAACAAATTTTCGGTCGACCCCTGCATCACTAAGGACCTTTTTGACGGGAACCATTGTACATTCGAACAGATCCATGTTTAGCTCTTCAAATTTTGCCCGAGTAAGCACTAGCGAAAGGTCATTTCCGCCTTCGAACGATTTGACTTCGAGTTGAGTTCTTGTAACCGAAGACAGGGCCTTCTTTGCCTTCTCGACCTCACGTCGTAATTTTGCCATTGCCCGCTTGTTGTTCCTTACGGGTGTAGCAGTATCGCGTTCGTACTTGGACACAACGTATTCGATAACTCGATTGTCAAAATCTTCTCCTCCTAGACATGGGTCACCGGCTGTGGCTAGAACTTCAAAGACGCCGCCATTGGCTTTGAGTAAGGAGACATCAAAGGTTCCACCTCCTAAGTCGTAGACAATTAGAACCGACTCCTGGGCTATTTGGCAGTCAGAATGTATAATACACGGTCGGATGCATCCAAAGCGTGGCTCACCCCTGATTTTATCCATTCCGTAAGCAATGGCGGCGGCCGTGGGCTCGTTGATAATACGAAGTATATCAAGACCTGCGATTGCTCCTGCCTCCTTGGTTGCATGCCGTTGGATATCATTAAAGTAAGCCGGGACCGCGACTACTGCCTGGTTTACACTCGTTCCCAAATACATCTCAGCCATTTCCTTGAGGTTCCTCAGGATCATGGCCGAGATTTGTTGGGGTGTCTTGAATTTCAATCAGCTGGGTTCAACCTGACGCATAAGATGAACTTACGAAGTGCCGAAGTTCGCCTTGAAATCGAACTTGAACCGTAAGACGCCCTTCGTGTTCCACAACCTTGAAGGGCCACGTCTTGATATCATCTTCCAAATCCTTATCGTCGACCTTCCGCCCCATTATCCTTTTGACGTCGAAGACAGTTTGGGAGGGTATCTTATGAGAGACCTGCTTAGCCGTATCGCCAATCCTGAACATAGCACTAAACACAAGAACTCTAGCTTTGCCATTAGCTCACTCACAATCGCTCCTCGCTACCAAATGCAACCCAAGATGGGGTAACGCGATTCCCTTGATTGTTTGGGATAATTTCTACGCGCCCCCCACGAAACACGCCAACACACGAGTACGTGGTCCCGAGGTCGATCCCTACGACAATTCCAGAGGCAGCATTATCTTCCCCCAAGACGTGTAGAAACACCGTCAAAAATATAATAAGTAGTAGTCTCATAGAGAGGTACCGAATTCAAATACTAGATGTGTCGCACGAGCAGTCGACGAGTTCCAGGTAGGGGGGGAATGTGTGAGACGCGTGAGACTCTGTAATCTACCCCAACAAAAACTCACAAAGGGAATGCTCATTTAGTCCATAATAGGCGATCTACACGCTTCCATCAAATCAGTCAAAATGAGGTATATTTGCCGAGTCACACAAGTCCAAATTCAATTAACAGTATCAAACGAGAGGATACAATGTCCAACGTGTACGAGATTCAGTAAGTTGGTGCCTCCAGCAGTTCCGCTGGAAAACTGAAATTATAATCCAACCGCCTCAACTCGAGCATTTGGCGCTGGAGCGGCCCGAGTGTAATGAGTTCTCCAGGGTCCAGGCATGTGTCTGGTAACCCCTGGATCATAAATGGTCGTTTCGACTTCAGGCCCCTATCAACACGTACACGCGCCGGATTGCCCCGAGACCCCGGCCCCTTGAAATGAATTGCGTAGGCCTGGTCGAGCTGGCTGCAAGTCAAATGGACATACATTCAATTTACAGTAGCTACATGGATTTCAAAACGTACCGTTTGAGATGGTTGACCTGTTCAGATAACGGGACTCGACGATGAATAATATATACTCCTTTGGCATTTGGGTCCTCCTCGTCCGAGCTCGTGCCTTCAATCCCAAGTGCCGCAATGAGCCGGGTGTGATCAGTGAGACCAGGAAGCCTGTCGAGCACCGCTACTCGTTGCCCATATAGCTTTTGAACATTTATTAGCCGACAACCACTCTGGACAATACAAACGGGCCTACTGTTCGCTTTCTCGTATCCGCAGCACATCGGCAAAGACGTTTTACTTCTTTTGACTCAGAGTTGGGGTCGTTTTGGCGGTTCCAGCAAGCTTTGAGGTAGACGAGATGCGCCGTAACCATCTCTTGAATATCTTCGAGGGTCATAACATTTCGAATGCCCGGCAGATCGGCCAAAACCGCTTCAGCAACAATACGACATGCAGTCTGATTAAACAAGGAGTGTTCGGGCTCGTGCCATCGAAACCAGAGTCCTTTCGGGGTAGGAGCTTGGACCTCATCATCGGGTGGAGCAGGGGGGAGAGGATCGCTCGGGCCTTCGCGGCCCAGAAACGCATACACCAAAAATCGAATGTAGCCCTAACACCAACGGAACGATTCATCTAGCTTCGGGTCTGCAGAAAGAAATTTCCTCACTAATAGTGCGTTTCGCTCTACTTCCCGGTGCGTGACGTGATTTGGAATCTCGAACGGCTTATCCTGCTCCCATGGAATCGAGGGGTCATTGGCGGGATTGCGAGCCTTGGTTTTCACCTTGGCCTTGGTTTTCTCATTCTGCTCATCATTGGTAGACTTCAAGTCCATGACCTTCTGTAAGAGCGTAATAAGAGCCTCCTTTATACGTACCGAGTCAGTAGTATACATTATTGGGGAGATACCTCCCACTCACCACGGCCACCTTCCCTCCTTCGTCACTATGAATTTCTTCGATTTTTCGCATCATGCCACCAATGGACTCTGTCTCCGTCTCCGTCTCCTTACCCTTTCCTTTGTCTATCGTTCTGTTGTCCTCTTCATCCGCCATATCGTGGTCTTCTGCTGGTTGGCATGCCGCACCTGCCGCACGAATCGCTTGCATGGCATGTATCTAGCACAATCAAATAAAGTATATCCTACGAAACGGTTCACCATTCTCACCTGTGTGGAGGTCTTTACGCTTGCGTCTTTCTGTGTAGGAGCTTGAAGGACTATTTTGGGTTAGTGCGGACCAATCTTGACAAGGCTGTTTATCACCTGCTGCGGGCCTCGGATCGCGGGGGGCTAGTCAACCATTTCGAGAGGAAATTTAGCGGTATCCATATAGCTTAGTACCATAGACCTACCGGAGCTAATAACAGGAGCCAATGAATTTATCGGCCGAGTACTTGGCCCTGGCTGAGGGTTGTCAGTCGGCCCAGAGGCTGGTTTAGCCCGTTTCCGCTTCTAAAATAAGTTGAACATATGCCAACTAAAGAAATGAGTAAAACATACCTTTCGAGTCGTATTATCTCCCTCCTCGGAGTCGCCTTCCTGATCGCTAAATTCGGGGGGAGCAACCTGGATCATGTCATAACAAGGCGATACACCCGTCATCATGAACCACTTACAACGTGTGGAGGTTGAGAAGTAGTCGGGGTTATTTGCTCGTGTCCGACGGGGGATCCTACATACTTCTGGAGCTATGTGGATGGTTAACCTACGTGCAACCCAGGCGGGAGTGCTTGACCTACAGTCTCAGCATAGCGCGCACCGGCCCACTTGATAATTTGACCCTTTTTTTTCGCATTATTGTTTCGGCTACTCATCTCTTCAGTCCAGCAAACTGTTGCCTAAGTGGTCGAGTACTTAGGTACCTTGTGTGGCCTTGGAATTTAAGGCGCGCACGAGCGGGAGAAGGATCTGATCCCCAACTGGGATAGCAGAACCAAACAGAGCATAGCCTTTAGGGACTGATTAAATAACAGCCAAACCTTCTGTTCGGAGTCCCCTCAGGTTTGGTTGCTTGAGTACCGTTAAAAATACCAGCGTAGGAAATTTGAGTTTTTATCAAGTATGTGATACGTTTTGTGCATATATGAACTCATTCAGTGTACATAGGCTCAGAAAGTTTCAGAAAATGGACCAAGTATCGTGTCCTGGGTTATGGTTTGGAAACGCGACTCGTGCAACGGTCATCGGGGTTTGGCTAAGCGGGCGGAGTGCGCCAAGACAGGATTTCAAAAAGGTTAACGTTAAGCGCCGAAACCAGACTTCCGAGGCAATTATGCTATTGCAACCTTCGGTTTTCAGCAATGGAATGTGTTACATCGGGAAGGGATAACCAAATAACCCGATCGTAGAAGCCTTTTGATCTATTGTCCTGGAGAATTCAATAACTTACCATTTCGGTTCGTCCGATGTGTTCATCAGGGTACAACCACAGAGCTGGGAACTCTTGTTGAGCGGATTTAGCAAGCGTCACAAACGTTTTATTGGTGAGACGGTGCTGCAGAGCTGAGTCGTGGGCCGGTATGCAGTACCATTAGTAGAGCACTCCTGCGCTTCTGCACCCTACGGTAGATACCTATTATTTAATTATCCCAAGCCCAGTGGCGCGGCCACAACGCGGCCAAGTAGCGAAATATTGCTGTTTGTTTTAGTGGGATATAGGGCCCGTAGCGACGGCTGCCGTGGCTCGTGGTTGCTATGATAAACACCGATGTTGTACCACTCTGAATGATAGAGTTCAGTGAATAGGTTGCTAACTCAGACCGTGTCCACGATCAGGTGGTGAACGCGATGGGGATTTGTGAGATCCAGAATGCGTTTTAGCGCGCATGTATGGACTTCACTCACGCACACGCACACGCACATACACATGCACAGTACTCATAGTGCGTGTATGGAAAGACCAATTCCAAGCCCATTGTGTCACAACTATCACCCTTGACTACTCGACGCCTGAGAATATTGTCTCTTCGTTCGGAACTATCCCCATCTACCAATCAGCATGCCACCGGGCTACCAAACCAATCTATTACATGAGCTGTTCTCATTCAAGCTGGCCGATGCGGGTTGCATTATTGCCTTCGCGATTTCCCCAGAAGGCACTCGACTGGCAGCCGCTACAGACAACGGGTCGATTGTATGTTATGATACACGCATCGGTCACCACCAGGTGCACATAGATCTTCTTCCTGGGGAGGCTGATGCTTGGAGTGAAAACACTGGAGAAGCAGAGACAAAGCTTGTCTGGACAAGCGAATCTCAACTTATCTTTTCTGGTTGCGATGGTCACTTATACTACATAAACTTAACCCATGGGGCCATGGTAAGCCACCAATTATAATTCAAGTGTCTAATCTAATGCGCACACACTAGGATACACCTCCACTTGTACATGTTACCTATGGATTCCAGTATCATACTGGGAGGATTACTTCTCTTGCCTATGACGTTGCTACTCACACTTTGGTTCTGGCCTATGACTACAAGGTAGTAATATTGCGTTCGGCTCCTGGAGACCAGACATTCAGGCTTGTCGATCATATTGAGCCCAAGCGATTGGGTCGAAATGAACGAATTTCACCATTCACTATCCAGTTCCTTCGGCGCGTCAGCCAGGAGATATTTATAGCTGGACCGTTAGGATACATGTGAGTAGATGGGCAATCAGGAGTAGGATGCTTGTACAAACTAATAATTTGGGTTTGTGATAGCGTCTGGTCGTGTCCGGGTCGGGCATTTACGCGATGGGTAGGCCCTGGCTTGGCAGCTATGTAAGTGCATGAGCTGCCTAGTTCCACAACGAACGCTAAATTAATATATGCAGTGGGACATCAGCACTTTTGCCCCGGGCAGGAGACATAGTAATTACAACCTTCAACCACCAGGTTCTCCGGTGGCCTGTTGGTCCCGGTGGTGGCATCCTAGAAAACGCAGCTGTTCCTCTTGCTTCTGAACATAATACGTTCAACGATCTGAGACCGGACACCGCTCCCGCTACCACCCTCAATGACGTGACACTGATTGCCAGGGAGAATCATATTGCTATGGTGTGTCCGGGTGGAAAGATCCTCCAGGAAGTCAAGCTACGTGAGCACATTTCGACAATTGTTTTTCCAATGCTTATGTAATATATTTAGCGGACAACCATACCCCGCACGGCATCCAAGTATGTTCTTGGGAATATAACCGTTATATGCGCCACTTATTTCAACCTTCAGACACATAGTGATCGTGTCTACCTAGCGCTTGATGGTAGTGGTGGCGACGTAGTTTTCATGGCCCTGACTACAAAGAAAGACTCGCAACGAAGACTAGAACGTAAGCCTGAGTTATATGTAAAACTCACTCAAGCTACTTACCACGTATGATCAACAGAACTTAGGCGTACTCGAAACCTGAAGATTGGGAGCCTGACAAAGAGATCATATTTGAAAATCGACCTCAACGGCATTAGCACTGTAGCGCTTGAGCGCGTGGATCCCAGAACGAACCAGGCTACCAAGGTCCGCGACTATGCCGACCTGGAGAAGTTACCGCATATAATCTTATTTTCGACCTTCTCCGTTGGGCTCTATGGTGTTTTCGCAACCATTCGTGTTGCTTTTACCTTTACACCAGGTGACTGGAACGTGGTAGGGAATGTAATATTCCTTTTGCACAGTGATGACGAGAAGGCCATCACTCGATGGCTTAGAGCTGATAGAGGATTCATGAGTAAGCTTATTGCTCAAATGGCCCACTGGGTACAACGTCTGGAGTAGATTTTGGGTTACGGAGGACCACAGATGTACCGTGTATCAGTTATGAACGCAAATTGGATATATTGAACCTCAAATTTCGGGCTTGGTTATGTCCAGTCAAACGATAATAAATCACACATAGCACAAGATTTGATCGTCCAAGCTAAGTCAGGTTGTTGTAAGTCTCAGTCCAGAGCCCCAGTAATGTGTGATGATGAGCTACTCCGCGACACATATGTGAGATTATAAGTGACCACGCTCTCCAATGGTAAGGGCAAAAATAATTCCACAAAAAATCTACATAAATACAGCATTAAGGGTCATACAAGAAATCGATGTCAAGGCCAGGCCAGGATAAAGCCCATTGAGGTGGCGAATTGACTGAAAGATGGTGTAGTACAAGCTCGCTAGTCAATGGGTGTGGTTGGGCAAGTTGCGTGAGACACCAAACGCCCTCATTACCAACCATTGCGAACACCCAATAATCAAATCCCGCAACTTCTGAAGGGGAGAAATGAACATCCCCTATTACCGGATCTGATCGAGGATACCAGGGACCCGTAAGTGAATATGACCATTGGTTACCCGCTTGCTGAAGGTGCAATAGATGGGCCGGAGCTGCAATATATGCTAGTTCGCCCAGTTTGCCATGCCTATAAAAGGTTAGCATCATAGTGCAGTAAGAATGCAGGGGCGTACCTCCAGTAAAGGGGATGTGAAGGACGATGCCCCGAACAAGAATGTGCCAAATGTGGGCGACTTATACTCTGCCAAGTGGGTCTTAAGGAACGAACATGAGAGATGTGAGATATACCCGACTGGGGTGGTTGACACAATGACCTAGGCATGCATGAGATACGTGTATTATATAAGCTATGGGATAAGTCGACTGACCGATATCTATAAGAACTTTGTATGGTTGCAACAGCTTGTGCCACGTCCTCGAGACATTCTTCAGTTGATTTCAAGAAACCAAAACTAAAACAAGTTTTTGAGTTTAATGCGGGAACAATGCTAAGTTGCAACCAACCTTGGCCCTAATTCTAAAAGCTCAGACTTTACCAGGGGGGGCTCAAAGTCCTCATCCACAGTTGTGGCAAAAGAGGTATCAATACCACTGCATCATCGGGTTGGTACTCGCTGATTGTTAGGAGCATGGGACTTACTCTATGGAGGACTGCGACCAGCAAAATGAGTTGTTTGTATCTGCAGTAGCGAACGAAAAGTCCCAGGTAGATTCTTCCGACATGGCCCTGTGTAACAGTTAGACGCAATCCCAGATATTAGTGATATATATGCGTGCCTCCCAGAAAGCAATCGTTCAACTTCCTCACATTCCTCCTCGTCGGTGTCGGTATAGTACGAGTTCTGCGTCATGCTCATTCGTGATACCGGGTTGAGGTTAGTCGAAGCGCACTGTGATTCACCTTACCAACGGAGGGACAATGCTAAATACCAGTCCTTACCAGTGCGTCATTCTTGCTCGGCGACAAGGACTTGTGCTGTATTGGGATTTAGCCCACCTAGGGAACAAGGAAAACGCAATGTAGCCCGCAGACTAAAATCATGGACTCTGGAGAACAAAGCACAGCTTCGGAGTTGAGCCACGTGCTTTACGTAGCCAAGAAGTCACAAACCCACACGCCACTAACACGTCTCAATATTTTTCAATCCCTTATCATTACCTAACGGGTTCTCGGCAATGAGGCAATATGTACCTTGAGTTCATGATAATCGCCAGAGCGCTCCCAGAGGCAACCTCAGAACCGAACCGAATCTGCAAATAACAAGAGCACGCCTCTGGGATTGAATGAGTAGGATAGTCAATAGCTCTCAACGGGTTATCAATTTGTGTCTAGCCCGTATCAACTCGTGTCCAGTTCGTATCAATGGTTCTGATATGCATCTCAACGACTTCATGAAGACTGCATCCAGCTACTTAGGACACATAGACGAGGAACATGAACTAACCTAATGAATTAGTAGGATAGTCAATAGATCTCAATGGGTTATCAATTTGTGTCTAGCCCGTATCAACTCGTGTCCAGTTCATATCAATAGTTCTGGTATGCATCTCAATGACGTCATGAAGTCTGCATCCAGCTACTTGGCACATGTAGATGAGGAATGCGAAATAACCCAATATAGAATAATTATGTATCGACCTGAAATTAGGGTGTGAGTTTATCATCCAGCGCCTTATCAACCCCTGTCGAACTCTTATCAATCTCTAATAACGTATATCAATACTAGTCTCCCGAGTGTACAACTGCTCGTTTAATAAGTCTGTGACCTCTATTTAACTTAGAATGAGCGCATATAATAAAAATTCTTCACTGTTTGACAAGCCCTTGCCCGTATCAATCCATATCAACCGCCTGTCAATGGTAATGGGTAATGGGTCACGTGGTCTCTAATGATGTACATTTGAAAAGTGAAATGCGCACCTATCGGCTGAACTTGGGGGTGAGAGGCAACTGAATAGAGACATAAGCGCCGCCGAAATATCTGGAACACGCGTACCGTACTTACGTTACGGCGGTTGCGCGACGAGTTGACCGGCAAAGTGATTGGTGGTGAACGAGTCAAGTTCAATGTTTCAAGCGATTCAGGCACAGCGAATAGAACCCAAGCATTATGAGATGAGACCCGGTTAGGTATTCACAAGGCCTGCACTCAGAAGAGCCCAAATACCCACCAAGGGGAGCAACTCTGGTAGTTGAACGGCAGGTGCACATCGTCGGCATGCCCCCAGCTTGTCTACCTTGTTACTCCTCATACTTGTCAATAACTCGCCTCAAGCGTCCCTCAATTTGATTCACCAAACTCATCACATTCGTCCCGCTTATTGGGCTCATTTCGGGGCTCACGGCTAATTCGTTGAAGAAACCAGCATCGGGGTACGTAACCGGGGTACGTAATAATTATAATCCAGCATCTTTCGCCTACTACTAGCTTTGTCGTTGCACAGACCCGTAGTAGAACTTGTATTCAGATATGCGTGCTTCTCCCAGTTGGACGATATTGTACTAATGGCACTCAATTCCAGTTTTCTGCTAGAGGGACTTGCTAGAGGAATTACTGGTGATCCGACTGAGCAGCCCACAACCATGGTTACCACGCGAAAATGCATGCTTCGCAGAGTCTTATGGCCAATCAGATTGGAGTTTTTCAGCCATCTGGAAGCCTCGACCTCAGCTAGCCGAGCAGCCATTTATTCTCATATTCTCGCTTCCTGTGAGTCGTGGATATGATATATGTAATTAATTTCAGATAATTTAAAACGTACGCAGCCATGCATATGGTAATTAAGTCTCGCCTGTCAAACTCGTGAGTCTAGATTTACAGCCTCATATTTATCCGAGTCAATGCACTTCGACTGAGATTCCCTTTCAAGATACTCGCCTGCTGCTCTATTTTCACTATCCCCTCTCGAACTTTGCACAGCCCTAGGCGCAACTTATTGTCGATTGTCCTAAGTCTAACTGCTGCTAGCTATCCGACTCTATTCCTGAATTACTCGAAGACAACGCCTTCGTGTCAAACAAATATGCTCATGGTCAACAAACGAGGTTATGAATATCTCCTAGCGCCACTGGAAGGGTATCTTGCCTACTAAGCATCGCTACCCATAATATTCATAGTATGTATTCGGGTATTGATTTGCTGTATTAATCGTTGTGTTTGATTGGCTTCGATGTGAATTCAGGATATCAGCCTATGCCTGCCAAAAATGGAATATCAACGCCTGTTTTGGACAAAGAGCGAACCTGAGGATTCAGATAGTCCCGTTAGGGATCTTCGGGCATACAGTAGGCAACAAAGAGCGTCGATGGCTTATATAGCGTGACAGTGCACGACCTCACTTTCCAAGCCCCTCCCATCGTATCTCTGCACACGCTGTCACTAACTAGTTCTGCTTCGTACTCTCTGTCTATTGCTATGCGATGTCAAGTCCCCCGCCCTATATCGATGACCGCACAACTAGCACTGGTAAGTTCAAGTCACAACCCGAATCACACTGTGACACTCCTGAAAATATGTGTAGGCGGCCCTATGGTGTGGTTTCGGGATGAACCTCTACGCTACCAACCTGTGGTACCCCATAAACATCCAAATCGTTTCTTCGGTAATAGCAGAGTTTTCGATATGCTCGTGGGACTTATCGGTGCACTTATTCTTATGGTATTTGATACTTTTCGCCCTCAAACCGAGCAAATACTCATCACTTTGGTATCTAGAACTTTGCACAAATCACTGCTATGCTCATATGGTTTGCTCTGAACGTGGTACGGTTGCGAATTAACTCCAACTACTATGGTAAACTAATCAAAGCTTCATAGGGCCTCATCCTTGTTTATTGTGTGGTTCGTCCGGTGATCATGCTGCATGACTACATCTTTGGGTACCATGTCCTCGAGTGTGCTGTTGGACTGGTTAAGACGCTCTTGGAGCAGGCTTGATGATCTTAACACGGTGTCATTGTGCTAAAATGATTTTTTGTCCGTCGAGCTATAGTATGTCAGTATGTGCATATTTTGGTATCTGACGTTATGTAACACTGCCCACGGAAAATGCAATCTATTCTTCACCATCTTTTTTTGCCTTCCGCCCTACTTGGCTTGTCAATGCAGACAACCACTCGACCTGCGAATCATGCTCGTGTCTCAATCCCCAACTCCCACCTGGCGTTTCGTGCTAAATCCCGTCCATTTTATGTAATCTATTATCGCCTCGTATGAATGTAGCACACTCGGGCGCTTATGCGCCCTCACTTTTCTCCTCCATACGCTGCAGAGCGAGCCCGCAGGGCTCGCACCACAAGTCCTATCTTTTCTCGCGAGTCCCGCCCACTCGCACCTTTCTCGTTTTTTCATTTCTTTAGATACATATGCGTACGCACCCTTGTTGGTATCTATTTTCCTACGCACATGAGGGTACGATCAGGTTCGGCCGCCCACCCAGCTCGCTCGGTGGCGCGGCCCCGGTGGCATCCTGGTTCGGCGTCCCGCCTCCCCAGCACCCCAGCTACCCGTCCTCCGGTCCTGATCGTCCTTTCGTCACCTATCCTACTTCCCCCACTCTCGTACCGTGCCCGGCCCTGAGGCCAAGTGGACCCTGTGGGGGATCACTTCTCACACGTGGTTGTCAACTCAGACGTGATGTTCGCTTATGATCGCCGTTGTGAGCTTGGGCTCTCGCAAATGGTTAAGTGGGTGGGACGGGCTTATCATATATGTGCCCATCGTAGCGTATTCCAGTTTTCTTACTGTATTGGATAGTTAGATCCGGATGAAACCCATTTACCTTTGCTGGGTACTTAAAGCTCTGACATACTCACGCACCGGCGGAAATCAAGTTCACACGTTGTTCATGCATGCCCTCCAACAAAGACACAGTTAACTTAGGAAGGCGCCTGAGCGCTTGGCCCAGTAAAGTGCGCCTTCTGAATGGTTTCGTCGGATTCATTGTGCGTGGAGCTACTTTATAGGTGAGGCCACCACTTTATCAACTTTCGTACCTCAGACGCGCCCGTAGTTACCATCTCGATCTGTATTTTCTACACTTGGTACCTACTTTCGCCCTTTTCACCGAAACCATGACTGAACCCCAGTTCCATCTTCGGTGGGAGCTCGGACTCCCTGCTGGTCCTCTGAGAGCCTTTTCTGCTTCTCCAGGTGGCTGTATCCTGTTGGGGAGTTTTGAGGGTCTCCAACGTAATCGATTCATTATACTGGACCAAGGGAAGAGTCAACTTATGCGGGCCGACATTGATACCGGTAATCACATGATTACCTGCATCACTTGGGGGCCGGACTTACACTTTTTCCTGGGTAATAATCATGGTGATGTGTATTGCGGATCGACTCAGAATAATGTGAGTGAATTACTGCATTTTCTGACTTGTGTATGAAGGTGATCAATGTTCCTAGGACGATATACGTCTGAACGAAATTCTGGTTGGATTAGGTGATGGGGCGCCGATAGTTGCTGTGTCATTCAGCTTCCACCAGAATATCCTTGCTATTGCCATTGGCTCCCGCATCCACACGTACAAGTTTAGCGGAGGCGCACTTCACGATAACCATAATTGGGTGTATCTCAAGAGCCTTGAGCCGTTCGGGGATTCGACCGTTATAACTGCAATGAAATTCATCGGTCGTGGCCTAAACCAACTCCTAATCGGAAGCAGCGAAGGAATGTCGTAAGTAATGTTTTAGCAAGATTTATTCCTCCGGCCTACCGCAATATACGTTGCACGATACAGGGTATGGTTGACTGAAGACTTCACTATTCGTCCGCTTATTGCCGACTATGCATTTGCGGTGTAAGTCCTCGCCTTCCCAGCTTGAAACGCCACCTTTATTGACCGACTTATTTGCCCAGTGTGCATTGTGCAACTACTTCGGGAGCCGACTATGTTGCAGTAACGACTCAGGCTCACACCATTATTGTGTGGCCGCTCTTTGACTCAGGCCCAGCGACTTACGAACGGCGGGTCATAGGTATAACGGGGAGACAGTCGAATGTCGAAGAAGTGTCTCCTCTTGCTCTCACAGACTCAGGTCTCATCGTTACGCGCTCCTTGCTCGGATACATATATTTCAAAAAACTTACTAAACCCACGCAAACTGGTCGGCAAGAATACGGTAAGTTCGGTCAATGTTGAACGACTTTGTCTCGCTCATTTCGGTCGATACAGGCACCCACTGCAAGATAACCTGGCTTGAAGCCCAAGGCAATTATCTTTTCACCGTCGGAAGTAGCCCAACCGGTCTCTTGACTATCGCTGCATGGTCGTCGTACCCTCCGGACTTCGACCAAGATCCTCAAAGACCGATCCCCACCACTCTTCTCAGCAAGGTGCTTCGTATGATTGAGCGCCCGGTGGCTAATAGTGGTGATCATAGCATAGATGAGCCTGAGGCAGGCATTGCGAATAAAGGTGATATGATCTATCGTGTATGTCTATATTAGGGACTTTGTCGCACTCCTGGTACTTATCTCCATGTAGG
>WSTI01000073.1:0-15082 GCA_019616915.1 Ceratobasidium sp. 423
TATTTCACAAGTAGCGCACTGCGTGGAGCCCTAGGTTTTTAGGGCGCGAAAACGATCGAAAAATGACCCGTTTTGCTTTCGTTTTTCCGTTGTTGTGGTAAATTTGCAAAGATTGAAAAACGAGCGTAGATGTTTTCCTTCTGCCTTCGTTTTTCGCCTGTAAAACGTTGGCGCACGTGAGCCGCCGGCGCTTGAGGTCTCTTGTGGTTCAGATACTTTCCATATTGGGATAGAGGGACAATGAAAATGTCTTGGATTATAAATCGGATAGACCATGGTCATAGTATATCGCATATTTAGCACGCTCGACTCCCAGGTGCCCATACTCATTCCACTCTAACGCTTCCTACCCTACACACCCGACGACAGAGAGAGAGCCAAAGTATTTTCTTCTTAATTACTGCATATACTCAAACGTTAGTATGTGCAGTCAGGCCTAGAATTGATGCTTACCCACTTGATATTTCCAGGATACTATGTCCGAATCACCGGTAACGGCGCCCGTGCATATGCCAGTCTCGTCTACCGCTGCTAGCAGAGGTCCGCTACCCGCCCCCCTGGCGCCACTTCGAGCCCCGCCAAACCTCCTACTTCGACGGCTGTCCGACAGCGAGATGCCGCTGTGACGCAAGAGATCCTTGACCTCAAGTCTCGCCTAAGGCACGCCGAAGATGAAACCGGGGAGCTTCGAATGGTCGTTGCCGAGCTTCAGAGCTGGGATGAAGACTCAAAGCATGAACGCGAAGGGCATTCTTTCCATCTACGTCAAGTGGAAGCCCATAACGAACATCTTGAGGTTCAGACACCAAGCTATCCGGCGACTGAAGCCTGGGAAACACCTCGCCAAAGTTAGAACATCATCTGGAGGCTCCCAGACCGCAAAAAGTTTCGATTTAGCTCGCATTAGGCAAGTCCCTTCATAATCTCAGCTAAATTAGGTCGGGGTCCTTGACGTTTTTTTGCTGATGACTGGTTACATCGTCCACAAGTTTCCTGTCGTCACCTTATTTACCGCAACCTCCAGTTAACTAGATGCATGTGTACGTCATACAGATGAAGTTCAATGTATTTTTCGACCAGGTAAACCTAATTATACAACAAAAGTGATGGCGTGTTAGCTATTCAGGACTGCGCAGGGTTGTTCTCAGCGAAGTATTCGTGGCTGTCAGCATTCATGATGGCCTGGGCGGGGTTAGAAATGGCAAGGCTCTTGGCGCCGGACTGGCCGTAGACATAATCTTGGGTGCCGCCGTTGACAGTGAAGTGGGATTGTTCATGGACGATAGTACCAGCCTTGGAGTCAGTCCCGGTGCTACGATCGATTGTTCAGTTCCGCTATAAGGAGACAATATGCGGCGACTAGCACTTACTTAGGTGCGCTCCAGAAAGCGCTGCAGAGGTATACACGGCCGGGCGAGCCAGCATACACATAAGCGTACGCACTCGAGGTGCAGGTGGAGCAGTCGTAGGTGGTGCTCGAAGCGTCGGTGCCGATGAGAGAGAAGTGAGAGCGCACGGTTGAGGCACGGCTAGAGGTGTAGGCGCCGAACCAAGTGGTATAGCGGGTAGTACCAGAGCTAATTCCGTTAAGGTAAGAGCTGGCGGCTGAGACATAACTATTGGCGGATGTCACGGCAGTGGCGATCTGGGACTGTTGGGAAGAGCTGCACCCGACGTAGGAAACGCGCTTGCTGAGAGAGCGAGACTCGAGCTTGGGCAAGCCCTATTATTACTCAGTTGGTGAGCCATTAGCACCATATGTGTCCGAATCTTTACTTACACGGGTCGAGACAAGATTGCCAGTAATCGCAACTTTTTTGGATTGAGTCGAAGCCTCAATAGTGGCGAGCTTTCCAGATGCATCGACGTATTGGAAGACGTTGGATGCGTCAATCTATTTGGGCCGGCATTAATAATCCCATAAATGCGCTTCTAAAACCGGACGCTCGCACCTTGAACTCGCCGGCACCAGCGTTGGTAAAGTTGTACACTCCAGCAAGGTTGTGAGTAAGCTCATAGGTCTGACCAGGAGCCAAGATAGCGAAATCAGCTGCGTTGTTGGTCTTCACAACGTAGTCAGGAGAGCTATATGCAGTTATAAATCTTGTAGTTGATGTATTGGCGAAGTTTTACATACTATTTGACAAACATTCCAGTAAACTCAGGAGAGCCCTTCTCGTTGGCAACATTGAATGTATGAGTCTTAGCCGAGGAAAGAACACCACGAGGGTCCTTGAGCAGCTTCAGCGTCTCAGTACCGATGTTCTTGACGACTGCGGTCACAGACAAGTTCTCGGCATCGGACACGGACTCGGGGGTGGTGATAGACAGAGAGAGACCGGGAGCAGCAGAAACACCGAGGAGGGCAGCAGATGCCAAAGCAGTAGCGAAAGCAGTACGCATGATGAACTAGGAAGAGGTGGACCAGAGGGCTGACGTTCGAGTAAGAAACGGGTTGCATTTATAGATGTGGTAGATATCTTGGAAGAGCTCTTTGTCTTAGAACGGTGAATATGGTATAGCTGAACCTCGTGCATACAACGCGAACCGCGTGGTTGAACATTGACTCACAATGTGTCTCGTTGTAACCAAAGGCCACATGAACTGACTACGCCAAGACAACAAATAGTGGAACATTCTCCATTTTTGGTTTACATTCTACTTGAATGATAGGTATTGACCATGACCTGCGGGGCTTGGCAATTTCGGTTAAGTAGAGATGACAGGGATCATGTGGTGAATAACGACGACGATGGCTTCCCCGTTCACCCAAGCCGGATAAGCTTTATAAAGGAGTCTCATGATGCACAAGAATAGGCGTATACTATCGTCTAAGAATTGCTTAGTTTAGTTTAGAATGGAATAGGATAACGAATGAGCTTACAGCATCCACGGGCGAAAACCTAGCAAGTACGCACAGATACGGCCATGACTGCATGGTATGCTCGCATGGATCACGGGAGAACTAATGAGGTGGATCTTTACAGTAAGAGATGTCGAGTCGGGCATAGCGTGGGCGATAACATGAGACGAGGAAGCACATTCAGCCATGTGGCTCTTGGCAAGGAAGACACGACATGTCAAGTTGACTAGCGAGATACAGACAAGCCTTTATGAGACGAGATACGAACGATCCAAAAGTCTCTCGACTCGAATAGTCAGCCAAGTGGTAACATTTGGCCAAATGAACATGGTCGACGACCACATCCTAATGCGGTCACCTGCGGTAATCAAAGTGTAACAGAGCTGTGTAACCCATTTCGATCCGAGATCCGTGGATGGGCGTTCCTCAAGACGTGTCCAAAATTTGTTATTGAGTTTTGCATTGCTGGTCAAAGTCGCACACGCCTTAGGCATAGCCCACTTGGACCACTGGTACTATTAGGTCTTGAAATATCTCTCTCATTGCATATATAATGTCTGATCGTAAGCTTCAGCCTATCTACGGTGAGTACAACGGAATCCATCCCGGGACACCTGTTCACTCAAAATGCATTAGAGGCGCTCGATTCGGCAACCCCAAAATTAGCTCTTCAGCTATGTAACAAGGCTCTCAAGAAGCAACCAGACTCTGCGCTTATCAAGGTATGACCATGGTTGACGTTGATTGACGGGTTGTCCAACGATCGACCTTACCCCATCCTAGTCCTTGAAGGCCCTGGCTCTAATCCGCGCTGGTAAACTCGAGGAGTGCATTGCACTGGCGGACCAACTGGTTGAAACCAAACCTACCGATGAAAATGTCCTCAGTACTCTGTCGCATGTACTGCGAGCCCTGGATCGACGTGAGTTGGCATCGCATACATATTGATTTACTCACTAATGAACGTGCATAACCAGCCCAGGACGTCGTCAATTTGTATGATGATGCGTACAAGAAATTTCCGAACAACGAAGAACTCGGATGTCAAGCATTTATCGCCATGTCCAAGATGGGGTCGTGGAAGACGGCCCAGGAGACTGCACGCCGTCTCAACCGCACATTCCCGGGATCGGGCCCAGAGGTTCGATATGTGTTTTGGGGAATTACGGCCTTGATGATGCAAGCACGTGCGCCCGACACACCCCGAAAAATGAAGTTCACGTTACTTGGATTGGCCTTGTCTATGATCGAAGGACTGCCGAAACCCGGTGCCGCCGCAACCCCGGACAAAGTTTGGTTGCACATGTCGGTACTGATCGATCTTGGGAAACTGGAAAAGGAAGACGGTAATTGCAGCGTTTAGCGCATTACTATGTCGAGTTGCCCACTCATCACATTGGATTATAGGAATAACTGGTCCTGGGAAAGGCATCGATCGGTTCAACTCGGCGCTTGAACTTATAACAAAATCCGAACAGGTCGTCCAGAGCAGTCTCGTTTGCGAGGAACTTCGCAAAGAAGCCATGATACGTGCGGAGCGGTATATTGAAGAGCGAGAAATTTGCAAGACCCGACTCGAAGCCAAGCACGTTTATCATTGCATGACAGGGGCATATACTTACATAGTTTGTTTGCAGTGACCGAAATTACGTTCAATTCGGCGGTCTCATTGAAACAACGCTGGCCATTATCAAAAAGCAACAAGCTGGTGAAACACTGATCCCTGCACCACCTGCAGAAGGTGAAACCGAACCAAAATCAGTACCTAGTTCGGAAGAGTTGTATGCAGAAGTAGTCGACATCTTCACCCAGATCTCTGAAAAGGAAGGGGCTGATGAGCGCGCTGCGCCTTTGGCACTGATTCATCTCGAAGTCGATAGGAGGAAGACTGACGTCAAGTTGGGTATGTGCATCCTGAGTACTCATTGTTTGGCAATCATGTACCCATCGTTTGGTCAAAATTTAGACTCTGTCGCCCCTGACGCGCTCTATACCGGCCTCACGAAGTATTTCGAGAAAATTGGAAATAAGGCTTGCTGTTTCGATGACCTCGCCGACGCCATCTCGAGTTTGCCAGAGGACGGGCCAGAGTTGGGCAAATGGATCGAATTCTTGGAAGGTCATGCTGATGATCTGGTAAGCGCTCATGTGGCTAAGACAAATTTCCTTTTTTGGTGACATCATTTTTGCAGACCAGCGTTAATGGTTTGAGGAGAGCGGTCAATGTCGCCAAATTCCTGCGTACCGGGAAACCCACTGTCGAGAAAATCTCTCCAGAAACCGAAGTCACATCTGCACGCAAGTATCTCAAGGCCTATCTGGACGCTGCTCCACTTTGTCAGTATATCCCTGATCAGTCACTCCTGATATATTTGTCAAACTTACTTTCCTAAAAGGCGAAAACTACCCAGAAACTGAGCAACAGCCCCGAGATGACTTTGCAATCCTGGCAGCATCCGCAATGGTTTCCGCATACATTGGCTCGGGTGAGTTCCTTGATGGAGCAAAGGAATCCCGAGCTCACTTTCAACGCAGGGAAACCATTATACCTAACACAGGCAGTCGTTATCCTGGAATACGCCTTATCAAAGAGCCCTTTCAACGCACGCTTCCGTATCTTGCTCGTTCGGATCTACAGGCTAATTGGTAAACATTCCAAGCCGCGCAATTCGTTTAACTAATCGCTCCACCAAGGTGCTCCCACCCTGGCCCATGAGCACTACAAGGGATTACGTATCAAGCAAACTCAGCATGACACCCTATCGTATCTCGTCCTAGCTCGTGCATCGACCTTTAGCTCGGCTGGCGATAGCGAATTAGTCGGCGAGTGCATAGAAAGCAGTCAAATCTATACTTCCAATGTCCAAGAGACCCCAGAGCTGGTGGCCCGTGCGTTTGTGGGAGAAAAGTTTGCCCAGGTGAGCATCAAGCACGCAGGTGAAAGGTGCCTTAATGACGATCCCCCCCAAATTAAGATCCCAAACTTTGTCGAGTTTGAGGAGAAATTGGAATGCTCTTTGCAACGTGATTTGACAAAGATGGAGCACACAAGGATGCGGCTCGGATTCGAAGCTCAGGCCGTAGAAAGCCTTGTGCTTGAGCTTCAGGATTTACAGTTAACCATTGTTCGAGGCGAGTTAGGCAGCGCCTTATTTGTCACCCCCGACTGACTTTGATTCAGCCCATCATGATAACCGGGATACGAGCGTAATTCCCAACTACCAACCCCGTGGCCAGAATATAGTCGACCAAACCTCCATGGGTCCTTCTCCAGGCGTAAGCACACGTAGCAGCGTCAGCTCAGTGACTCAACAAGCCTATAGATCCCATGGCTCAACGCATTCCTTCAAATCTACATCCGCGCGCTGGAAGATTCGCTCGGCCCGGCTCATTTCACTGGACGCGAGTACAGCTTTGATGATGAGTCTCAGGTAAGCAATTTGGCTTGATTTGGCTATTTGACTGACGCAGATCCCCCTAGCTAACGCCACTCGAAGTCGAGTTCCGAAAGTTTGCGGACAATCTGAACGAGTGGCTGGTCATTCGCGAACTTCCCAAGACTGACAAGGCCCCACAAAACGGCACAGAAAATAACGGCGGCGCCGAGACACCCAAGACGAATGCCGACGTCCCAGCTCTGGCAGCCGGCGTGATTGATTATTTCGAAGGTGCGCATACACGGCGGCCTTGCTCCACACGCGTGTTTATGCTTTCGTCAGGGTTGTACAACAAGTTTAGCGAAATTTCGAAAGACGAGACCAAGCTCCCGTGGGAGTCGTTGCACGTTGCCGGGTTGGCTCAAGAGGCGCTGGTCCTTTTCGAGATTCAGAGCGCGCAATTCAAGGTTCCTACCACTGGCAAGGCCAAAAAGGACCCGGTGCGTCTTTTGTTTGCGCATATGATGAGTTTTGGTGTATTTACCTGACAATACGCGGACAGGTTGCGCAAGGGATCAAGGGCATTAGACCACGCGCTAGCAAAGCACTGAAAGATTTGGCAGCTGCTATGGTCGCGGTCGGGGAAGAGGCTGGTTCAGAAGCCAAGCAAAAATCATTTGTAGAAGAGTGCAAGGATCTCGAAGAGTTTGCGGGGGTTAGTGCCCTTGTCCGCTTACCCACTGGTGCTCATTCGCTTGTCACAGGTCAAGGCACAAGAATTCGTGAACAACATCGCCAAGCGTGTTACGGGCGCACGCAAGAGCGTGTTCGAAGGGTGGGGCAAGGGAATGCAGCGCTCTTTAATCTAATAGCCACTCGATGATGGATACGATACGATAACTTGGTTTCGAGAAGACCCCCACTCAGATTTGCATTGCATACGCCGCTTTACTTGTTTTTACGACAAATGCATTTATAATGTTCAAACTGAACCAAGTAGTGTATAGTACCCATTCAAGCCGTCTTGCCCAAGTGGCGCCTGGTCAATTCCGTCGGATTCGAGTCGGACGAACAATCCGTTCAGCAAGACGGCGCAAACAATTAATCACTCGCGGGGACTATATCACGTCAAGCCCATAATCCATCGGAATCATTCCAACCTACGTTTGACTGTCCCAAACCCATGGCATACATCTATGCCGAGCCCCATACCCACCGACACATTCTCGACTCGCTTGAAACCCGGGCATCGCAAAAAGCCGCCATCCCCGCGAAGCATTGTGCACAAGGTGGCAATCATACCCTGACGGAAATCGTCTGCCCCGTCTGTGTTGCACAATGGAAAAGTCCTAGGCATTATATTTGGATCTAGTGTAGGTTGTTTAATGGTGACGAGCAAAACACGGATCTATGCGCGACTCGGGATGTTCCTTGTCAACGTACCGTATGTTTCCAGGAGCGTGCATCTAGACCGAACGATTACGGATATCTTCTTCAGCCTTTATTATCCCGCTCATCTCCAGAAGCCACCACAAACAAAGAGAGTTGGGTTCAAGAGTCTGGGTGGCACCATTCTGGGCGAGTCCTCAAATGAATGCGCGCTTAGATCTAAGATTTGGAATAGAAATTATCCCTATAGGGCCGCGAGATGTACAAGGCCTTTGCGTACGATGTAATATGCGGCTAAATGACACATAGGGGGACCACATTTCCCCAACGCGTATGACGATGCCGAATATGGAAGATAACCTAGATCGCCGGGAGCTCAAGGCCTGTATATGCTGCTAGCGCCACCAAGTGTGGGGAACTTATAGATCTACCACAGATGAGGGTGAAATAGCCTACATTGATCGTCCCTCGAGGATCATGGGATAAGAAACGACTCGGGTATATGTCGCTCTTGGTGTGCCTAAATGACTCGGAATTGGCGACGAAGAAAAGCTTAAAATCCAAATTAACTCGGGTGGAGGGCATTGGATTGTATTCTCCTCGTGGTGGATTATCGCGCGTGTGCTCCTGTTTCCGGGTGATGCCTCGATGAGCCCGAGCCGCTGGGTCGGTTTGGGTCGACGAGTGCAGTACAGAAACCGTGTGATCGATTCTGCCAATGTCGATGTCGTACTATAATCGGATATAGAGGGGACATTATGTATTTATCAAGCCGGGCGCGTGTCCAGATAGACTCAACGGCGCCTCCCTCGTGTACCTTTTCACGCCTCGTCTCGCCACCACCAGAAATCCAAATCTTATCCCTATATTTTCGCACACATCGGCTTTACCGCGTATCGACACTAACGGATCCAGCATGGATCTACCAGAAAAAGGCGCCCATTGCGCTATAGAGTCGTGCCAGATCTTTGACCTGTTGCCGATCACATGTCCCGCATGCGAGTTGCTGTTTTGCAAGACGCACGCTCAGCGGGACGACCATGCGTGTACAGCACCAGTGGCTGCTCTTCCCGCGACGTCATTGAAGGGACGGATAGGGTGTCATGTCGAGGAATGTGATCGCCCTGGGCTGGTTTCGTTCAGGCAAGACGACAAGGAATGGAGCTGCGATGCGTGTCGTGGCGTTTACTGCGTCTCGTGAGTGCGAGTGAATACGGGTAGAGACTTGATACGAGTGACTAGACACCGGCATACGGATGCGCACAAGTGTGTGCCCGTTGCTGGCCCTGCGACTGACAAGAAAGCCGAGGCCCAAGCGTTGCTTGGCAGGTTGTTTCCGGATGTCAAGTCTCAAGCGGCCCGTCCAGTAAAGAAGACGACCGATCCGGCCAAGGCAGCGAAATTACGCGCGATTGAGCTCATGCGGATGAAGCACAGGGCTGTAGCGGCCGATCCACGGTCGAGTGCCCAACTCAAGGACAAGGTTCATCTCAAAGTGGTGTGGGGTACGAGCGATAAAGTGCTCTGGTTTGTCAAGGTGTGTAAGTAATGAAATTGTCTCTTGCGAACTAATTCCGGGCGCGTGCAGACGGTAATAACGGGACGCGCTGTGGACCTCGCGGCGCGATTATTCAATGTCTCTCGAGAGGACGGACGAGGGGTGAGCGAGTGCGTTCTTCCCTGTGGTTGGTTAATCATGTTCCTCGGGCCCTGGTTTATTAGATGGTGTTTGAAACTGATGGGCCGTTGAAGAACGAGCTAGAGTTGGGAACGCAGGCAGAGGATGGAGACACGGTGCAGCTAGTCAAGATGTAATGAAAAGCAGGGGATCTATATCGGTTTTGCCTCATTTTAGGCTACCCTGCCGCGGGTGGCACTAGGGCAGTATTCGGCTCGGTGGGTGGGGGCAAACAAGCGGAAATTGGCGTGGTGGCAATATTATGAGCAAATCAGCGCTTTTGGCATCGGGCCGGATGCACGATGGAAAACCAGACATCGGGAGAGGGCGTGTGAGACATCGAGGCAGGATAGGGGCTGTATGCGGGTGGTGTTGGTGTTTCCAGCGAGGCAGAGGAAACTTGGATCGAGCCAGACTCACGGGTTGATCGGCTGGATTCTGGAAGGAGGGCTCAGGGTCCAGCAGGGATTCCCGAGGTGCATCCAGCAATCCAATGAGTGTTATAACCCCCGGGGTTGAGGCCTTGGGTCTCCCACTGCGTTGCGTTGTTGACTGTTATAATTCTCTGTGGTCGCTGCTGCTGCTGCTGCTGCTGCTTGACTGTGCTGAGACGACACTGCCCCGAGCACCAAAGAGCGGAGCCGACCCGAAGCGCGCTTGTTGCCGCCGTATCAGCGTGACAAGTATTGGATTGTATCCGACTATAATATGCCCTCCCGACACGGCTCTGAGCAGTCTCTCGAATCGCCGCCGCACCCGCTGCTGTACACGATGGGCGACATGGACCTGCCGCCGACGCAGCACCCGTCGCTGACCAATCTCGAGCGCTACGACATGTACGAGGCGCCGCCACCGACGTTTGGAGAGGGGATGGGGCCCGTGCGGCCAAAGCGCAAGCAGGTGAAGAATGCGTGTTCTGCGTGCCAGCGGGCCTGCAAGCGCTGCGACGTGGGGCGGCCGTGCGAGCGCTGCATCAAGTACGGCATGGCCGACTCGTGCCGCGACTCGCAGCGCAAGGAGCGCAAGAAGGGGTGAGTTGCCTGTCTGGTGCTTTGTCAGCCGCTCACCGCCCCCCAGCATCAAGCGCGGGCCGTACAAGAAACGAGACGGTGAATGCGCTGTTCCCCACGACCCGGTCCTGTCCGCTCATTCTGCTCCCGCAGGCACGGCCACCGACGTGCGCATGTCCCCGAAGCGCATGGCCCGCGTTGCCAGTGTGCCCGAGGTCGACTTGTCGGCCGCAAATCTTATCCAGATCGATGCCGACACCCAGCCGATGCAGATGCAGCAGCCAGTCCCGTCCCAAGTCCAAGTCCAGCCCCAGATCCAGTCGGTTCGGCCCGACGCCTACTCGTACCAGACCCCGGTCATGATGCCGGCACACACCACCCCGCCTCTCTCGCTCGCCGCGATGCACCCCCAGCAGTACAATACAAATCAGCCCTCGTCGAGCTACCATCACTCCGAGGAGCAATACTATCCGACACGTTATGATCATCTCCACGCACCCGCACGTTCGGCCCACTTCCGGAACGACGACAGCTGCTCCCAGCCCCACCAGGACTACTCGCGCCACGTCCAGCCAGCCCAGGACTATAGTCGCTCGCCCCACGCCTTGCAGTATCCCTCGCCCGAGCAGTCTCCGCCCCGCGAGCGCCAGTACACAAACGCTGTCTATCACGACAATTCATCTCGCCATTCGGTGGTCCAGCCCGTTCATCACGATCCATCTTATCAGTCTCAATCGGACTCTATGGCTCACGACGACACTCACGACACACGCATCATGGACCCGTACTACCAGCACCAACAGCACCAGAGGCCGTATCCGTCCGAAGCCCACATGCCCGACGTGCACCCACAGCAGGACCATCAGCAGTCGTACTACAACTACAACGCGTATCAGTCCACGAGCTATGGCTCCTCGCAGCAGTACGGGTATTCCCAGGGCCATGTGTCGCAACAGATGAGCCAAGGCCAGAACGACGCGGGCTATTCTCACCAGCACCTCAATTACTCGGTCGGATCGTCGGTCACATACCCCGTACAATCCCACCACCAGATGGACAATTCCGTGCAGCTCCAGTACTCTATGCGTTCGCCCGTAAAGATGGTCCACCGGGCGAGCATCGACGCGACGGGCGGCATGGTGGCGCATCCTCACCAGCACCCACAACACCACCACCATCACCATTCGCAGCATGTCGGCAACGTGCAGATCCAGTCCAATTGAGTCGTGTCGATTCTCCAGGTTCGGTTCGGTTCCACTCGAATAGTCTCGGCGCTGCCTGTCCCTCTTGATATATCCCCCGGCTGGTCAGCTGAGTCTCGTGTCGCATGCCAAAATTTTTCTTGGGCTCTTTTGCCACTTATGTTAAAAGCGAGTTCTGAGAACTGTATTTTTCTGCGTTCCCCCCTTGTTCGATTATTAACTTAGTTTCCATTAAAGTACAGTGTTATTCACGACTTTTCTTCTTCTTCTTTGTGTCCATTCGCCATGTTGCTTCATCCTCCATCTGTCTCCCGCAAGTTGTACTATACCAACCGACTTTTTTTTTTACTTTTCCACTTTATGTAGTACGTATGTCATATATGACGCATTTTACTCTCTCGCGCGTGCAATATGCCTGTGTTTGGATCGAGCTGCGAGGCTTATGCCCAATAGCAAATACCGGGATTGATCGCACCTGACAGAATGTGGATATCGTCCAGAATGTGTCCAGTCAATCGGTATTCATGTATCCCTTAGTACATGACAAGAATTCCCCTGCATCGAGGCTGCGTTTCTTCCTCGGAAACATGGTCGATGCACACCCGTCGAGTCCAGACCATAGACCCACCCGATCGTGAGATTAACCCGATACAGGACAAGGACAAGCGTTTGGGTCTAGGGGAATAAACCAGGGGTAGTTATCTAATCGGGATTGTGCCCGGAATCATGCCCCAGCGGCGGGATTTCACAGGCGGGACGACTCGCGCGATATGCATACATTCTGATTAGTGGCGCACCAGTCGGTATCTCCCTCTCTTCGATGTACGACCGATGCCGATGCCACGAGAGATTCGTGCGATTTGGGACGTGCAATGCGGGGGATTGTCCTATTCACTCTGCCTTGTTCTTTGTTGTGTCCTGTTCAAACACGTTCAGAGGGTTGATGCCCGTAGGCCGGCTAGTTCCTTGCATCTGTGCATTGTTGGCTGTACGACGGACAGGGCGTGCGTTTATTGATAGGAGATTGCATGTAGTTGGCTAGGTTGGGATTGGCAACTTGAACTTGATTATTCGAAGCTCGTACTCGACCACGACATCACTCTTGCGTGTGCACACCGACTGGGTGGCGCTGTTTCTCGTAGACCCACGTATATTGATGCCACAACCCTAATTCAAAGGCTGTTCCCACCTGCTTGCCACCCGCCCTTGGTCTTTGCCCGGCACGCGTAGCAAACGGGCAAAGGGATGTTGGTTACAACTAGTCTAGTCTGCCAATTCCCTCGCCCGATCGGTGATTTCTCTTTGGATTTTCGTCCTTTTTTCTTTTTACTTTGATGGGATGCTCGGATCACCGAGTGACGCAGAGGTCTAGCCGTTTGTTTTTAATTCTTTTCTACTCGGTTGGCTTGGAAATCCGCTCGCACGGATGGGAATGAAGCTTACAAACGATCGACCTAGAGAGAAACGGCTGATTGACGTGTGGTGCGCGGACGACACATGCAGATTAATTCGCGCAAAGCACCAGTGTATTAATTACTGATGGGGAGCAGAAAGCAAACCGCAATCACTCGTTCTGTAAAACCAGATCTGGTTTCGCATAGCTACCCCAGACATCTTGTTAGTTTCTAACCGGTACCGGAACGTACCCCGAAAATGTGGCCGAGCAAAGTTGTCTGGTGACACTTGGTCTAACCCCTTTTTTTATTGTTCAACCGAACGAATGTCATCATCGTGCCACCGAGACATTGTAGAGCGCTCGGAATCTGGGGCGTGCACGCACGAGTCTGGGTCCCCTCGAGTTTTGTCTTCTAGTCGGGTTTACGAGGCGATGCTCTTTACCATGGATGTATACTACAGGTCCTGCTCTGCAAAGAGACGAACTGATCAGGTTCGAAGAAACGGCTGTCGTGCCTCGATCAGCCCGTGGACCTTGCGAGGGGCGGTTTAGAGTACGATAGGCGCCCGCTTTTACAACCCTCGAAACCATCGAGTGATCTACATATGGTTAGATGTCGTAGAGACTTCCAGAAGTCTGAACCAAATGTTTGCATCTAATCGTCTTGCATGTATGCGTGTATAAATAGCCGTTTGACCATATACGGTAATATTTCCGAAAAATAACAATTAATTCATCGAGAAAATGTCTATGACACAGTTTCATTAGGTTTCATCTATCTGGTTATGACGAATTCGACTGTTCCAAAAGAAAGTGCACCTCTGCGCAGTTGCGTAACCGGGCGGCTGCCTGCTCGGCCGTAAGATCTCGTTGAGGCTCGCCCATGAGCTCAAAGCTGAAACACAGACATAAGGTTATTATGCTACTGAGAGGAAGAAATAACTCACCCCACTAGGAACTTTCGAACGCTCGCGCTCCGAAGAAGTGGCGGCGAGAAGTGGAAATGCATGTGTGCAATGTCATGCTCATCATCCTCTTCTGGTGCATGCCCGTTTCCGTTTACAGACCCGTTCGAATGGGAATGGACTCCGTTGGTCCCGTTATTCATTGGGCGGGCACGAGGCACGGGGCGCTGGTGTAACCCCATCGAGTACGCAAACGACGTAAGGAACAGGTTGTCATACTTGACCGAGATCGTGGACAAGATCTCTGCCAATTCACGATGTTCGGTCGGTGTGAGATCCAGGAGGGACGAAATGTGTCTTGAGTGAGGGAGGACTATATCCGGAGGTTTGGTTGAAAACAGCAAGTCAGTAAAACGCTCAAGACTTCGACGAGAGTTTATCCGAAGATGATAGACATGGTGTTGAATGGTATCATCAGACGGACAGAACCGACTTACGCAATATTTCGAACGGCCATACAGCCCAGAAGGGTACAAGGGCCACCCAGGTACCGTTCTTAGTCACTACACGGCTATTGTCCGCCGAAGCGCCGTGAACCTCGAAGTGGGCGTATTCACACAGTAGACACGGTTTCCCGCCGGGTCCCTTGGGCGCGGCCGATGTCTGATCTGCTGGAGACGAAGAGGGGTGTGTCCCAGCTGCGTACTCGCGCATCGAAACAAGCTCCCCAGCGGGGACCTGAGGGATCGTTGATAATGACCAAACCTGGCCATGCGGATGAGGATTGGAGCACCCCATCATCGCGCCTTTGTTCTGGATACACAGTTATTATTATGTGTTTCGACTAAGATCTAAGCTGTGCGGCTCACCTCAAAGATCTGTACGTATTTGATGCCCTTTTCGCGTCCCCTCTGCTCGTATACAGCCGTCCATTCCTCAATCACGCGTTCAATATCAGGGACGGACAGCCTCGCGAGCGTGAGATCGTGGCGTGGGTGGAAGATTAAGACGTCACAGCGGCCTTGAACGGGTTGAGTCGCAAGAAGTGGGTGTGGCGCCGGGGGAGGCAGGGGTGCAGGCGGACCCAATAAGGCTGGAAAGTCGTTGGGGAAGACGTATGTATGTTCGTACTTCTCGTTGGTGTCTCCATTAGAACGCTTGTTTCCGGGGCACAGATAACATTGCGGATCATATTGTGGTAGAGACTGCGTTTGGGGTGGCTCTGTTTGGCCTTGCCAAGGGCGTTTGGTTCGATGAGGCGA
>WSTI01000074.1:0-15421 GCA_019616915.1 Ceratobasidium sp. 423
TACCATTGCGCCAGCCACCATAGCTGGCTATAGCACACGTACGTTCGTCTGGTGGTTGAATGCTAGTACCATTTTACTTTTATTGCTATCACATGCCGATTCAAAAAGCCACCGCCTGGGCTTGCAAAACTACAAAACTACGTACCACAGATATTTAGATTCTGGAGTCTATAATGACGAAGCTCTTAAATACACGTTTCACGGCCGTGTAGGGTGCTAATTGAATGTATAAACTACCAGAGATGATTCGCGTCCTCCCATGTCTTGCTACAAAATTGAGTGGTTAGTCAAGGTACATCTGCTGAATGAAGTTCGAACGCACCAACACAATGAGAACTAATCGTGGTACACGCATCAGAATACTGACAGAGATGTATATGGTGGACTCACCATGCTCTTCATCAATCATGACATAACAATAAGGCGAGTGAAACTTTTCATTGATCAGTGTCGTACGCACAGAGAAGGGCGCATTTGCTTTTGATTCCCCTCCTAAGAACACATTTCTGATCAACTTCGTCTCCTGCGTTGGTATATCCCATGCATCCTCGGTCTCGGGGTTACTTATTCTGACCCCAGGTTGAGCTTGCTGAGACGCCCGCCTTACTCGCACTTGGTCGAAATCGAATACAACAAGTGAGTGGATCCGAGTCGTCTCCTCTTCGGCGTCTTCAACATCCTCATTTCTGGCGTAGACGAGACCGACAGTGCGCTGGCCATACATGTAACACTGATTACCCGTATAGATTTTCCCAACATCTACCCAGGAAGTCATATTTGCCCAGTCTTTCCAAAGGATCGTTATGCCCCCTTGGGTTTGTTCGTTGACTGAATCCTTGACTGCGTCCAATATACCCATGCATGGAATGTACAGCACGCTCTTGGTCCTCGACCTTGCCCCCGTGCCAGTCCTGATGTTTAGAGCCTCTATAGCTATGCATAGTACCCGGCTGTCTGGCCCTAAGTCAAATATCCTAGGGTTTGCGGTATAAGGTATGGCTGATCGAATGGAAGGGAAAGGTGCAGGATCACACCGGCATGAAAACCTAGATATAACAGACATCCCTGGAAGCTCTGGGAGATGGAACGAAGCAATCAAACGGGCTGGTTGAGCGGTGGCATCGTATGACAAAGGTTCGTCAAATTTATAGACGTCCAAATGGGATTGGTGTTTTAACTCCCCATCGGTTGTAAAGGTGACGGGGCAGGGGACTAGAATCAGCTGGTCGGAGAGAAAAGTGAAGGATTCGGCCCCATCAATGGATGGACCTATATACTGTCCGGGGATGAATTACGTGGCACCGACTTAGTAGTCAATACAACTCACTGAAATAAGCTTCCCGGTAGTCCAGTCCCAGATTTTCAGTTCGTAGCACCGCGCCCCACGCCAAGCGAGCACTTGGAAAAAGACTGATAGGTATCTCCCTACGACCTGGGCATAAAACGAGCACATAGATTGCATATAAGATGGTACTTGACACTCAAGTATAGGGCACATAGCAACGGGATGGGGTTGGCCGGTCTCAAGAGAGCGCAGATGAATTTTGATGTGCTGCAAGGCGTCGGGAGATGCCCCAAATCCCCCAGATGTCTCATGGTCGCTTACAGGCTCATCGGCCTCAAGCAAGACAAGCAGATCGTAGTCGGTTTGCAATGCAAAATCTCGCACGTCGACACCCAGATCAGGGTGTGACCATTCTTTCCAGCCGGTGCCCTTGTTGACGGATGGCAGTCGATAGACATCTAGACGGCGAGTATATTCACCCATTCCATGAAGAGAGGACCCCCGCACGTATGTCCCACCGTGAAAATCGTACGTCATACTACGAGCCTCGAGGTCCCTGAGTCTGTATGTATCCACTCTCATGTGTGCATCGCTTCCCCACTTATCCTGATGTTGATTTAAAATAGATATCTTCTCTTGGTAAGAGAGGTCGAGACGAGGATTGGCAGGTGGAACATAGCCAAAAGAACAGAGTCCGATTAAGTATCGGAGTTCAGCTGAAGAATCGGCGATTTGTCGAAGTAAGCGACAGGCCTAAGGTGTTGTATGAGAAAGCGGATACAAACAGATAGTAGGTTGCGCTCACCGTTCTGCATCGTACAATATCTAGCGGTTCCGCCAATGCGAGTATATGGATAATGGTTTCACTGGGCAGAGCTGAGAGGGACATGGGTCTTGATCGATTGGCCTAACAGTCGACCTCCAGATCTATAATGGCTGGATGGATTAAGTGGTTGTGGTTCGGGACGGAAAAGACAATAGGTTGGCACGGAGGTTGATTACAAACCCCTGTGATTATGTAATGCTACTCCGGCGCGCATATGCGGCGTCATGTTCGAAGAACGCTAAGAGTTTAAGGGGAGGGTGGTGTGCAATGCTCATAGAATTGACTCAGTGCTTGATATCATCATATGTTTGAGCGCCAGGCATATGTGCATATATCTACTATTTACTGCCAAAGGAACTACTAGTATACTCCGAGTGAAGCGAAGGGGACATTCCTGGGCGAGCGCTACAAAACCACCCAGGACCAAATGGGGACATGCGAATCTAGTAATTTACCTAGCTAACGACCAAGTTCCTTTAGGTTAACCTTCCGTTCAAATATCAAGCTAAACAGGCTAATCATCACCCTTCATAACCCAGGTTTACAGAAAAGGTAAATAATCGATGACTCTTGGTTTCAACCATAATCTCGTAACGGGCTATGCATACTACTCGTTTCTTGGCTTCCAGTCGAAATGTCCGACGCTGAGGGAGCTGAGTGGCTACCTGGGCAGAAACCAAAGGTGGCGGGTTGCGCCGGAAGTTAATACCCATAATAATCGTATCGAAGTAGCTCAGAGGTACCACAGGGAAAAGCGAGGCAATGCGACGAGGTTTGGCCAAGACATCCTCTGAGGGACCATTAAAATTATAAAGGCTGAGCTTGTTCGTTGTCGAAACCATCCGAGGTCGTGCCATACCTAGAGGGGAGCAAACTAAGGGGGGTCAGAATCAGCTGCTCGGAAAGGAACATGAAAGGCCCAACCCCAGTCTATCCAGCGTTACAACTCAAATCAACAGACTACTACTACGGGTCATAACACCACCCCCCAAATCAGACTTACAAAAATAACTCACCGTGACCTCCCGCCCAGTCATCCAGTCCCAGAGTATCAAATGGGGGGCCATGTTTGTATGTAAAACATGACAGCAAGGTGGATTCCCACTACTTGAGATCGAAACGACCACGCCTTGTCCGCAAGCCCGGGTACTGTACATTTTAGCTCGGTACGAGTTGCAACAAGATGGGGCCGGGTTGTTCCAAGCGAACGTAGATGAATTGTAAAGGATTACACCATATTTGGCCTAGTTCAACACGCAAGCGATCCACCCGTGCCAGGCAGAGGCAGAGGTGCAAAAGTAGCTGCCCCTATTAAGACTAGCAGACCATAGTCTAGTTCGTCAATTTCGGTATCCAAGTCCGGATGCGGCCGCGTACATAGACACCATTGCAAAACTTGAAAGTTGTACCAAAATCAACAGGCTTAAGAGCGCATTTATCAACTGGAGTGGCCGATTCGCTAGTTTAAATTCGTTGAAATTTCCAGAAGAGTCTACCCTGTCTTTGCAAGGGAAGTCAAAGCGAGGGTTGGGAGAAGCCGTATAGCCGAAGGAATGAAGCTTGAGCAAAAATTGGAGGTCAGCCGACGAACCAACGAAGCCTCGCAAGGAACGACAGACCTGTGCTGTTTGAGAAGTGGACCGTGTGAATCACGCAACGCACTCACCAGGCGGCACGCGATATCCAACGGCACCAGCCACATCAATATACAAATAATTGTTCCTCGGGTAACGAGAATAGGTGGAACATATCGCAGCAACTGAACGTCCAAAAAGTCGGGCTCCAGTGGCTCCAGTGGTTGTCCAAGCATATAAATACCAAGCCAGGGGCGCGCCTTGGACCTACCTAATGGTTACACCTCGCAGGTGTTACAAATTCAATACAGAACAAATGAATAAAGCAGAGCCCGAGTCGACGGGAAAGGTCACGAGCGCATTTGGGGTTTAAACCAAGTAACTACGGCGTATGATCGACCTCCAACTTTTCCAAACTATCTATAGCCGTGTAAAGTAATATATACCAGAGTGATCATAAGACACCAGTTAACAATGATCGAAATTGACCCTGATAATCAAGTGACTGGTGCCTTGTAAAGGTTATTTCCCTCCATCCCCTCCTCCTGCAGCCTTCTCAGCGGCCTTTTTCTATAATAAATGTAAATCGTTAAACCAAGCTATTATACGAAGAAATGATCGGGCTACCTGTTGCTTTTGCCTAAGTGCCTCTGCATCACTGCAAATCAAACCCGAATTAGTAGAAGCCAAAAGATAAAAAAACAATTTACTAACGCTTCTCTTCTCTTTTGCAAAGACTGTGCACTCTCTTTGGGTTGCTTTTTCTGCGCGGCGGCCTTCTTTTGTGCCCGCTCCCGATCATGATCACGTTGGTTGCCACCTGTGGTGTCCGGTCAAAATACTGTCCACAGGACCTATACCATTCGCGTACGAGTCATGGCAGAGTATAAAATACAATATCCGAGTACAAGGGCTGGGTTGACGGTGGTTGCTGGCAAAATGGGTGGGTTTTGGGCGCTAATTACTGCGGGTCACGTGTGAGCATGACCACGCGAGCGAGGAAGTTGCACAGCCATTCGTATTCGTGAATTGAGTACCCTTGCCACGCTGACATCCGAGAAGTATAATTATCACCTGAGTTGGCCGGCTATGACTGGCTGGGCCTTGGCTTTGATCCAGTGTTGGTCATCAACGCCAGGTGAGATAGCCTCGTAGACAGATGCGTGCCGGGCACTTGCCGAATGTAGTATTGTTACGGATGAGTATTTTCAGCCAAGTTGCCGATCTCGTGCGGTACTGAGACAGATCCCAGACAGCACCGAGTTCGGCAGACTCTCGATTTGAACCTTCCCTAGACTTCGCATTACCTCATTTTTAAGTCTCACACAAGGTGTTGTAATCGCGATGACGACAGCCCCATGTGCTCGCCTGGACTAAATCTAGCTTGGCGCCGGGAAGCCTGCGAAGTGTCATTTACTTGGTGGAGACAAATGAGCGATTCACATGCACATCCACGATAGAATGTGTATTGGTCCGCCGGGGCGGAAGCTTCGGCTCACGGCTGTCATGAAAAAAACCTCTACCATCAAAGAGTTGGGTTGCTTCCTCCGCAGGTCTGGATCCACATGCTTCGACCCAACGCAACGGAGCGCCTGGTACGAACCCGTGGATACCGGCCCTGCGGCGGCTCCCCAGGCTACGCTAAGGAAGGAGGGTTTATTAATTGATCAAGCTGCCTGCCCTGCGAGGTTATCAATGTCATGGATCCTAAGGGGCGATTGGATCACCCGTGCATTGAGTTTATATCTTCACGCTATCTTTGTACTAGGGCGAGTTGGCAACGCCGTTGGTCCAAGGATTGGCGTCCACAAAACCGGGGTTCGCGACCAAGAGGGGAATGCGGGGCACGGGTGGAGGTAGCCGGTATATTAATACGGGGGGTGCACAGCATCCGAGTGGAGTGCGACATCATCTCAGCACCTTCTGACGTCGACATCTCAGGCCCAGAACGTAAACAGATTGCCTAAAGGGAAGAACTCGTGTTGGCCAAGGGGATGACCCACACGCGTCAGGCGTTGTTGATGTGGGACGCGGGCTCAATCGAGCCAGCTACCCAGTAGCATTCGAGTCTCAGTTCAATCAAGCGTTGATGTGAGGACTATTTTTCCGAATTTGAAACACACGGTCACCCTAAGGAACTGCCTAAACAGTACTCGCAGACGGATAAAGAGACGCCCCGGTCGGAGCGTCGAGCAAGGGCGAGGTCCTCGGCTTAAATTTAGTTGCCATTTCACGAACTTCTTCTCCGGATGACGAATTCGCGTGGACTTGCCTTTATCATAAAGTGGCAAGATAGGGGTCCAACCTTTCATAGGACTTGACCTTCTATAGGTCTTAAAGAAGAAGGAAGCAACATATCAGTGGCGGTGCAATGGGCGTTGGTTATTCAGATTTGCAATACTTGCCTCGCTTGGGCACGGGTTTAGCATGGGATCTGTTTGATTTTCGTGCATCCGAGCCGGAAGACAGGAAGCGACGTGGTGGCGGAGCGATCGAGCGATCGACCATGTCGATAGCAAGGAATTGTCCCGAGTCGGTCGTGCAACGTTGAATTGGCGAGGCGTTGTGGCGGTCTGGGATCTGGCAACACAGGGCCGCCGGAGAAATTGTCATGTTCTTAAAGGGCTCAATCGGAAAACAAAGCGATCATTCCGATAGGGGGAAGCACCATTTTGGGTCACGCAGATCACGCAGCCCATGCTTCGACGGCTCGGCCAACTTCGGGGCTAGCGAGCCGAATCTCCCCACCAACAATGAATTTCTGAAGCCAGGACATGCTGCTCAGCGATACACTTTGTTCCGCGCGGTGGCGGACAAAGGGCTCATTGCGGACACAATTGCAACGATGTGAATTGACAGGTGAAATGCCGAAACGGGGTCTGTGGGCTCTGTGGCGCACTGAAATGTGTGGAGATTCCCGGGCTCAGGAACTCAAAGTAAGCTTCGCATCTTATCTTATCTATCGTGGACTCGATCGGGCGCCTAAACACTGTGGGGCATTGTTGTCAAGAGCATTGCAATTGGCAAGTGGGTGATGACCAAGTGATGGCCCTCTGAAATGAGAATGCTGCAATTGAGTTCCACATGCCACCGGCGCCTGAGCAGGCCGATCTGAAACCGCAGCCGGGCGACATCGCGAATGGGGCTCGAAGAGATTGACACATCAACGTCATGTGGGTGAACGCAAATAGTACACAAATGGACGTATTGAATCACGCGGCTTTGCCGGATGCGGGGCCAGGCACTCGACAAGCTCGAGATAGCGATGTGGTTGCGTTATCTAACTTGCTTCTCATCTCTGAGTGACCGACGTGACGCCCGAAACTCTGGGGCCGGCAGGTCTGGGTCTGATGGATGTGCCGCGGAATTCGAAGAGGGGCTGGCAGGGCGAAGACGTGTCGCCTTTTGCTTCCACCCGTCTTGGAACCCGCGCGCTTCTCAGACAGCCTATGTATAAATACGCCCCTCTTCCCTCGCGCGCACACGAGTTTGCCCAGTTCAGGATGGCCAACCATCACTCCATCCCCCATCCCCACTACCATATGCCTCCCCACCCGGCCCATCCCCCCTACCCCCACCCACCACCACCGGGCACCCCCCTTGCTAGCAACGGCTCTGCTGCTAGTCCAGTCCAGCCAGCCATGCCCACTCCTGCTGCCCGTGGTGCTCCTGCCACAGCTCCAGTTATCCCCCACCCCGCAACACAACTGCCCGCCCTCCAGAAGCTCGCACAGGCCAACGAACAGACATGGCTCTTGATAGGTACTGGCGATCACCGCGTCATAGTATTATTTTTAACATTATTTTTATAGGCACGGTGGCCGAGCAGATGAACGATCTCGACCGCGCGCTCGCCGCGTACGAGCATGCCATCCGCCATAATCCCCATTCGATCGCCGGTCTGACCAACATTGCCGGCATCGCACGCGCCCGGGAAAATTATTCGACGGCAAGTCCGATTCGTCCGTATGTGGCACTTGACTGATCGCCACCCAGGCCGTCGAGTACTTTCAGCGTGTGCTCACTCTCCAGCGCGAAAACGGCGACGTCTGGAGCGCCCTGGGCCACTGCTTCCTGATGAAGGATGATCTCCAGAATGCTTATTCCGCCTATCAACAGGCACTCTACTACTTGCCGAATCCAAAGGTATATTGTATTTGAAATCCATGCATGGCATGGCTCACACTCATTCAATAGCTGCAGGATCCAAAGTTGTGGTACGGGATCGGGATCTTGTATGACCGCTATGGCTCGCTGGAACATGCCGAAGAGGCCTTTTCGAGCGTCTTGCGCATGGACAAGGATTTCGACAAGGCCGATGAGATCTTCTTCCGCTTGGGAATTATCTACAAGCAGCAACAAAAATACGAGGAAGCGCTCAAGGTTTGTGGAGCGATCTGACTTTGCATCGCGTGATTCTGACCGGTTGTCTCAGTGCTTCGAACGAATTCACCGGAATCCTCCCGCTCCTTTGACCAACATTGACATTTGGTTCCAAATCGGCCACGTGTATGAACAAATGAAGGACGTGAGTAAATGGTGTCTATATCCCTTTTTAATCCTCTGACGTGCCGTAGTACACCGCTGCCAAAGATGCGTATGAGCGTGTCCTCAAGGACAGCCCCAATCACGCCAAGGTGCTCCAGCAACTCGGATGGCTGTACCATCAGGCTGGGGCGCCATTTGCCAATCAAGACACGGCGATTGTCCTGTTGACAAAGAGCCTCGAATCAGGTAGATCGCTTGGCCCCTTGCCATTTTCGATCACTGACGTCTTGCTTTCCAGATCCGGCTGATCCCCAAAGCTGGTATCTATTGGGCCGTGCCTACATGGCTGGCCAAAAATACCAAAAGGCATACGAGTCATACCAACAGGCAGTCTATCGCGACGGGCGTAACCCCACGTTCTGGTGCAGCATTGGCGTACTTTATTATAACATCAACCAGTTCCGCGACGCTCTCGACGCTTATTCGCGCGCTATTCGCATCAATCCATACATATCCGAGGTGTGGTTCGACTTGGGATCTTTGTACGAAAGCTGCAACAACCAGATTTCCGATGCGATCGATGCCTATGCTCGTGCTGCGGAACTGGATCCCGGCAATCCCCATATCACTCAACGCCTTAATCTCCTTCGCAACGTGCAGGCAAATGGTGGTACACTCCCCGCGGCTCCCGGTCCTCAGGATATCCACCCGACTGCCTATGCTGGCGGTGGGCCGATGAACCCGATGCACACCCCAGTCGGACCTCCGCCTCCTCTTACCGGCGGTCCAGCTATCGGCTCGGCTCCCTCTCGTCCTGCTCGTCCCGACTCACGTGGTCCTCCTCTCCCCGACGTCAGCGGGTCGACTCGCGAACTTCCCGCGCTTCTCACCCAAACGCGTGGTGGTTCCCCTCCTCCCTTCCACGCTCCCCCTCCTGTTCAACTTGATGAGGGTTCTGGCCGCGGGTCGAGCACTCGGCTTCCACAGATGGCGCCGTCTTTGGACCTGGACCGTGAGCGCGCGCCGCCTCCTTCCTCGCTCTTTAGTCGCTCGCAATCGCAAGGCCCGAACGGCAACCAGCTCCCTCCGCCGCCGCTCGCTGCCGCCTCGGGTTATCCTGATGGCGATCGTCGCACCCGAAGCCCTTCCCCCCGTCTTCCCCCTCCGGGAAACTACGCAGGCCGCCCAGGGCCGAATAGCCTTGGGCCAAGCTCAAGCTACGCCAGCGGTTACCCCAACGGAGAGCCAGCCTGGGAGCGCGAGAGGAGTGGCCGTGAACGTGAGCGGGAACGTGAGCGGGAGGCTCGAGACCGCGAATCGGACCGTGAAAGTCGCAGCAGCCGCCAGAGGCAACCTAGTGGTGCCGACCGTGTCAAAGTCGAGATCTTGAACCAGCAGCCCCCCAATGACAGGTTTTTTCCAGGCCGAGGCGGACCGACCTCTCCGGTAGCTTCCCGGTATGATCCCCGTCGCTCGCCTCCACCTGCGGAGCGCGCACCGGCCGAGGGCCGTTCGCCTTACATGGCCCCTCCCCAGCCTAACTCGTACCCTGCCTACTGGGATCGTGAACGTGAGCGCGAGCGCGGTGCTCCCAAGGCTCCTTCTCGTCAGCACTCTCCAGCACGCGATGCGCCTTCTCGTCGGTATGACCCCCGCATGGACATTGATCAAGAGCCTCCCAGGCGCGAGTACTGGCCCGAGGATCAAGCTCACCCCCCGCCGCATCCAGCCGATCGTGAAAGGTACAGCGCGACTCCCGACGGCAGCAGGCGTAGCAACCGCGGCCCTGAAATCCCGCCCCACGGATCCGAGAGTCCGATTCCAGGAGGGTCGTCGCGCGCTCCGCCTCCTGAACCAGTTGGCAAGACTGCTCGTCGCCGGGGAGCCCAAGCTGCTGCTCCCGCCCCTGTCCCTCCGCCACAGCCCCCCAAGGAGAAGAAGGAACGCAAGCCGCCCACGAAGCGTGGAGGGCGTGAGAGCAGTGTGGTGCCCCCGGAACGCGAAATGTCAGCTTCTGCTCCCCGTGCCCCCGCTTCTGCCCCTGTCTCCCAAGCCGCTCCTCAGCACCCCACTTTCAAAGTCACCCTCGGAGATAACAACGCTCTTCCCCCTCCCCCTGTGCCGGGCACTGCTAGCGCAAACCACCATCGCTCACAGTCTGGATCCAATGGCTCGGCTCACGGCTCGGCTCGCTCGCGTGCTACTCCTAGTCCTACTATGGCTCCACCGCGTCGAGACGTCGATGAAGACTATGACGAAGGTGTGGCTGATGCATTGATGGGCTTGTCTGGGCTCAAGAGCAATATGCGGTCTCGTACGGCATCGATTCACTCGGTCGCGTCCCCCGGACCCCACGGACCGCCTAGTATGGCTCGCGAGGGTCGACACGATGCTTTTGCCCCGCCTGTAACTCGTTCGCCGCCAGTCTCAACCACTCGCCCTTCTCCGCCTTACCGCCCGGCGTCCTCGATCCCCGCTCACCCCGGATCGCCCCAATCGATGCGCAACGGGACTTCGAACCGTTCCCCTCCGAGCTCGTTTGCTAGGCGCGGATCAGAACAGCCACGGGACAAGACACCATTGTCGCTCAAGCGTGGAATGGACGACGAGGGCTCCGGGCCGCTCGAGAAGCGCAGTCGCGTTGATGGGTTGCATCAAGTCCCTGCAGTCTTCCCTCCACCGCCATCGACTGATGCGCGCTCTTCTCCCAGCGTGGGTCTAGGCCGCCCTCGATTCGACCCTGTCCTCTCTTCAGCTGCTGATACCCGGATGGACACCGATTCGCCCAAGGGGGAGCCGGCTCTCCCACCCATTGCTACCCTTCCACCGCCCCCTGATTCGCCCCCGCGTGGAGGCAAGGGTGACGGGGATGATGGGCGAAGTGAACGCTCTGGTGGGTCGCATACAGGGTCGCCCCGGGCCGAGAATGGAGCTTGAATAAATATACCAATTTATGATGTTTTGTTCTTTTGCCTATATTCATATACATGTCCCTTTGCCGAATGCCTTCACCGCTATATAGTTTATCCTCTGGTATCATGTGCACACATTGTTTTTGTTTTTTATGAGTGTAATTACCGTTTGAATGGGAATTTCTCATTGGCAACTGGGTGACTAAGCAAGTGAAATTTGAAATCCGGTGTCCTAAGTTAGGCCAAGAGGAGCGACGACGACAAATCATGGGATGGGGTCAAACACGGACTTGGGAGACTTGCAGCTTCGGCAACCGGGCGACCACGACAGGACACCGGCTCGACTCTTGATGGACGATGATGGCAGGGGTAAGCTCAGTTTTTTCAGACGCTTGAAAACACTTAATTTCGTTGCTTTTTCTCAGGTACCAACACAGTGTCTGGCATGGCAGTGGCCGACGTGGATGGCAGGAGCGACGATGGGGATATTGCTGGCATCGACGACACTGGTATTAATCGAAGTTCCCGAGGCGGATCTGATATCGACGCTGCTGAACATGCCATGGGAGAACTAGCAACTTCAGACTATAGCCGCCCAGTACACACGCGTTCTGGGTCCGAGTTCGATCCCGACGCTCGCAACTCGGAGCCCAGCCCCGATGTGAACCTGGACTTGTCGTCGGTCGAGGATGCGAGTGGCAATGGTGGGGGAATGCTGGCTTCAGACTATGTCCATCCGCTCGCAGCGGCTCAACTTGCGCCTGGAAAAATCCTTGTTCAGGGGCAGGGGCAGGCAGGGAACACGGGGAGCGTGCGGAGTCGAGGGAGGGTGCCGGATGCGTTGGAGGTTTTGCCCATGGACGAACAAACGTGAGCCTTTTTCCGCTTTTTCTTGTGTTTTTGCTGATAGGATGCAGGCCAACTCGGGCCCGTCGACGAGAGATTCCTCATTCGTCGTATTATAGTGGACCTCCGGGGTTGGATTCTGCGTATGGGTCAGATCCGGTTGGTCAGATAGGTGTTCACTATCCAAGAGAGATTTTAAGAATTGAGAGGGATTATTCTGGTGGCGAGCTTTGCCAGTGCGTATTTATTTTTCCACTTTTTATGAACTCATGAATTTCGGCAGGTTCCATCCCACGTTTCCGCTTGAACTCGAGGGTCGAGTACGCACCCTTCAGCTTGACATGACTCGAGCTAACGCTGCTCCACAGGTAACCCCAGTTCAACACCAAGAGTCCATGAACTCGATAAACGAAGTTCTCATCAGCGCACACAAACTCTTTCCTAGTTTTGTCTACAACTCGGTCGCTATCCTGACCTTGTACATATCAACATTGTTTGTCTCATCGCATTATGACAAGGTACGTCAGCTCGGTGATTTTCTGGTTGCGATGGGGCTAAAGGGGTGATTTTTAGGAAATGCGACGACTGAGGCTGTTGATTGATCAACTCAATAGGGAGATATATAACCCCCAAGGATTGAATGTCCTTTGGCCACAGAGGACTGCGTTCCTCTTTGTGAGTCCCGCCCTCATTTGTCCTGACGCTTGCAACTAACTCAGTAACCTGCTTCCACAGCTGGAAATTGAGTATTATGTATGTCTCTCCTGACTCGACCCCCGGAACTGAAACTGACACTTGCCAATAGTAACTATGAACTATTTATTCGCCAATACTACTCAGAATATAGTCGTCGCTTTCGTTCTCATGTTTGGTAGTCTCTGCTTTCGTCTCGTGCACGCTCGTTTGATTTACACTGTTGTTACCGTTTTTATCATTATATTCGGGGGGTTTCTTGTCATGGTTATGTTCTGTTGGTGATGAACATGCGGCCCTGAGCTCGGGTGCCGGCGGGTACACATGTGAACGTCTGGACTCTGTACTTGCTCACGCGAGGCGCGCGCTTGACAAGACCCAATGAAACCCAAAACGTGCAATTGAGACCGGTCCGAAACTCACTTGCCCATCTTGACCGCGTTCTCGCGTGACTCTTGAGAAACAGAACACTCTACCATCTCGCTCGATCTGACTGACTGGATAACGTTATAAAACACCGTTGGTTGGTGATCTGCCGTACTGCTCTCGCAAGTACCAGAGCAAGACGAGGTAGATTCAGGATTGGACAAGAGCGATAGAAGAGAACGATTACTAGACTAGACGATGTCCACGGCGTCGTACGATCCTAGCCAAGGTGTGGTGGCATTTGCACATGCCACTCATGTGAATGCGAGTATTCCCGAGGCGGCTGTTCCGAGCGATGTACTATGTAGAGGATGGATGCTCAAGAAACGGAGAAAGAAGATGCAAGGTACGTAGTGCCGCTCCCCAAACTACACCTGTGAATCGCTCGAACCGAATCGACAAACAGGCTACGCACGTCGTTACTTTATTCTCACAAACTCTGGAGTTCTCTCCTACTCGTTTGACCCTAAATCTCCCATGAGAGACTCGATTCTCTTGCGCCACGCTTCGTTATCGAGCAGTGAACGACGAAAGGATATTCACATCGATTCAGGGACGTCGACGTTCCATGTACGTGCCCTCACGCAGGATGATTTCAACTTGTGGATTGGATCGTGTCGGTATGTCCTTTTTTTCCACTCTTTCTTTACCTCGAGACTGAAGTGATGTAGGAAATTTGTGAATATTACTGAGGATATTGCGAACGAGCCTGAACCTGTAGAAGGAAGTGGGACCGGGACCGGAGTTGGAGTGAGAGCTGGACATGCGAGGTCTTACAGCCGGGTTGCGAGTCTTGGTTTTGTAAACGACCAGAAAAGGGCGTTGGGATTATTGGGTGAGATGGACAAGGTATAGTATCTCACCCTACCTTCTTACTCTAGTTCTAACTCGGGGCAGACATTACACGACCTGGAAGAAGTTATCACGATGATTAAAGAGGACGATTCCAAGAAGAAACATCACAGTGGCTCCAAGTCGAAGAAAGACAAGGAGGTTAAAGAAAAGGAGAAAGAGAAAGAAGGGTTATTTGGCTTGTTCTCAAGTTCACACAAGAAAAGTGTGTATTCCATCTACTGGGAACTCAAATCCTAACTTACAATCACGATAGCTGCAACTCCACCAACAGGAACCGACTCTCTTCCTCCCCCTCCGTCCATATCCGAAGATGGGACATTAATAACGACACCACGCGTATCGTTCGCCAATTCGACGACTTCTGCACCCTCAACAGTCCACTCGTACCTAACCAGCACCATACACACTCTTAGAACACAGCACTCGGCACTCACAACCCTCCTCGAAGCGCGGAGTATCACACCCGTACCTGCTCGAGCAATGTCTCCACTCTTGGGAACTGCTGTTGACCTGTCGCGCTCGCGCTCCATGTCGGGTGTGTCGACTCGGAGACACAGCATGGCTAGCGAAGTTACTTCTCAGATGTGGTTCGACGCGGATGATGGTGCGGACGAGTTCTTTTTGGATGCGGATGAGAATGAGGGTGGAACTATCCAAGCTGCTGACGAGAAGCATTCGGATGTCGAGGAAGAAGACGAAGTCGAGGAAGTTGTGGGTGGGGAGAGTTCAGAGGATGAATGTGAGACCGAGGCCGCTCCTGCTGTCCCAGAGACTGCCGCCCCCGCTACTGCCACTCCTTCGACTGCAATCGTGAGGAGAGCGAGGCTTCCGGCACCGAATACAGGTGAGGAGGGTAGTCTGTTTGCCGTATTGAAGAAGAATGTCGGAAAGGTGCGTGGTCGTTTCAGCTCTGTGGATTGTGATCGTGATTGGGTGATAGGACCTTTCTACCGTCTCATTCCCCGTTAGCTTTAACGAACCGATCAGTGTCCTGCAAAGGTGAGTTGATCAGTCGACCTTAATCTAAGCCTACATCCGAACCGGTGTTTAGGCTGGCTGAAGACGTCGAGTACACGAATCTACTCGACGAGGCAGTCGCTGCGTCCGATCCGGTAGATCGAATAGCACTCGTAGCTGCGTTTGCCGTGTCAGGTTACGCATGTACCCTACACCGAGCCAGTCGCAAACCATTGTAAGCGCTTTCCCTATCCAAACTTACTATTCTTACGCGAGTCGCGCAGTAACCCGATGCTCGGTGAAACCTTTGAAGACATCCGGCTGGGATTCATCGCAGAAAAAGTCAGCCATCATCCCCCTATCATGGCTTGTCATGCGCACGGTGAGGGGTGGGAGTTTTGGTGCACAAGTGGCGCCAAGAATAAGTTCTGGGGTGAGTTAAACCCCGCATTATGTTCGACTGTGTGCCGATAGACCACACACAGGCAAATCGCTGGAGATTATACCAATGGGTGCCGCGCATATCCGGATCGGAGATCAAGTCTACAGTTGGCAAAAG
>WSTI01000075.1:0-14402 GCA_019616915.1 Ceratobasidium sp. 423
TAGATCGCTGCAAGTTCGGTCATACCCTTCAGCGTGTCTGGTTCCTCTTTGCCCAATATCTTTGTTTGTAGTTCTGCGGCTCGTAGCAAGAGCCCCTCCGATTCATCCCATCGGCTCTGTTTGCAGTAGGTCGATGCGAGGTTAAGCATACTAGCTATTGTATCCAAATGTTCTTCTGTGAATTTGCCTAGGTATGCATTCAAAACTTCAATCTGTAGGTTTTCCGCCTGTGACAAACGACCTCGATTGGAGTGCACCGATGCGAGATTGGCCTTGGCTCTTAGCATGTTCAGATAGTCTCTCTCAACTATTAGTTCCTGTTGATCAGGAGCCAATGGCTCGAAGCGCATAACTTCTTGTGATGGGCCACTGGGGTTTCGTGGCAGCGGCAGGGGTTGTTGGGTTGTGGGATTGAGAGCGTGAAGTTGCAGTTGCTCCGCGTCATCCAATCGGCCTTGTTTCAGATAGATTGATGCCAGATTGGTTATACTTCTCTGCGTATGTGGGTGATCAAGGCCAAGTACTTCCTTTTGTATATTCAGAGCCTTCGTTTGAAGGTCCTCGGCTTGGTTCAAACTACCCCTAATTAAGTACGTCGACGCAAGATCAATCATACAACCCGGAGTGTACACGTGTTTTTCGCCCAGTGCTTGATTCATCTCTCGGTACACGTTACTTTCAAGGTCCTCCACTCGTTGCCATTGTTTCAGTTCCTGGTACACCTTTGCAAATTGACGGTGATAATCGTGGGCAGTGGGCCGTTTGTTGGACAGGAAGCAATTCAGATGAATTTCAAGGCCAACCAGGAAGTTTCGAGACTCGTCAAAGCCAATGGAAAGCGATAGAAGCGCTGCTGTGCACTCCAATGCTAATTCGGGTTCCTGCTCAATTTTTATTTTGACCCAGTCCTGGACCAAGACATGGATGTTGTATGCGTCGTTCATTCGGTCAAACTCAATCAAGGAGTATGATGCGATTTCGCCTATGACCTCGAGGAATTGAGGGCTATCCCATCCACTAGTGGGATCAAAGAACCGGCTCAAATACTGCTTCACATGGCTGTTAGCCTTCTTTACAGTTTCAGTAGGCGGAATCAGAAATATTCGGGTTCGTGGGTCCAATATATTCGTTGTGGCGCGTTCGAAGATTTCCTCAGTGATAAAATTATGGTGAAGAAACGCCATTAGCCATAGCATAGGCCGAGAGTCTCGCCTCAGAAGATTGTAGCACATTTCCCAGGTGGTATAGACCGTTTTTGTATAGTCATCCACGCGGATAAAAAGTTTGCTGTACCCTTCCAACATGCGCTGCCGCTGGGAACGAAAAAGTTTCCTATACTTTGAGATCTTCAATCCCGCAGAATGTCCAATGTATGCCCCTGCGTGTACAATCGCCAATGCAAGGTAGCCGAAATCCTGTCGCCGCTAACATGACAAACATGCGTGGGCATAGTAAATTCCTTTGCTCACCTCCAACAGTGCCACTGCCTCCTTCATTTCAACGTCGGGTAAATGTTGGTCAGTTAAGCCGGCCACTTTAGTTAAGAGCGCCAAGGACTCTTCCGGTTTCATCCCCGGCGAAATATGGCAAGCAGAGCCAGGGCCTTTTGCTAGGAATTTCAGATCAACGAGGCGAGTTGTAATCAGAATGCTTCCATGAGTTCCACTGGGGATATAATTATGGATATGCTTGTGTGTAGAGGGTTCGTCGAGGTTGTCAAACACGATTAACCATCGCCCGAGGCAAGACTCGAGCCAACCCATGGCATCTTGGTAAGCATGCCCAACATTTTTGGCTTCTGAAAAGCCCTTCAGTGAGCTCTCGATAGTCTCCCTGGAAGTGCCATCAACATAAAGAACCTCGACCCATTGGTTCCGGGTTTGTTCAACCACCTTCAGGGCTAGTTGCGTTTTCCCAGATCCTCCGAGGCCATATATCACGCATATAGGGCGCTCGTCGCCGTCATTGAGTATACATCCTATGACTTGCTTTGCCTCATCTTTACGGCCAGTGTAAACAGGTGTGGGAGCTGGGCATTTCCTGGACCGAGCTGCTCGCCGAACTTGGCGTCTCTGCTGCACTTGCCCGTCTATAACAACCCAGTCTTTCAACAAAGGAAACAGATAGAGGATTGTATAAACACTGACCAATTAATTCTACTTCTAACATATTGTTTTTTTCCTCGATTGTTTGCACTAATTCCTTCATCCTTTGATCTGTATCCGTCTCGTGTAAGTACGCTTTTGAGTGCGCCATCACATCCCCTAGTCTCTCCCAATCATCGGGCTCCATGTCTTGGACCCCTTGGTCGACACTAAATCGAAAGTAGACTCCCCGTGTTGCGCCAAATCGTATGGCCATTTCTTCCGCCACTCGTTCGCTATCCATAGCCATGTTTTTCATCGCGACGAGATCCTGGATACGAAATATCTGCTCGGGTAGACCATAATCCGGTATGCTGATTGTCCGAGCGTGCCCGGCTCCGATGCTCAGGATACACGAGACATGCCGTCCCGGGTATACCCGCTTGACTTCATCTAGGACGTGCTTCATTGGATTGCTGCATCCAAGATCGCCACTAATGAACGACTGACGCAGTGCACCCTCTTCAATTTCGATATCCTTGAACAGATTGGGGTGGGCCATCGTCGCGTATAATGCGTCCAAAATAGTGCAGTCTGGACCTCGGTTGGCCGCAACCCTGTATGAGCGAAACATAATCGGTAGGCTGGCGTTCATATTGTGTTTCGACATAGCGAAGACAATCCTAGCATATTTGAACGAATAATCTAGATGATAGGACCAATTTATAGTTATTACTCACGTCTTGCAACCCTCTCGAGTATCTTGTTCCTCCATTTTCTCTCCATCCTTGCTGGACTTAGCGACTATTTGTTGCAACGCCTCTCGAAGTTTTGTTCCCTTGTATGTACTCGGCCCGCTTGTTCGGATTATCTTTTTGTCGGCAAACACCCCCTTGATCAATTCTGCATATTCCTGGATCGCTAGATTGAGAGGCATGCGCAACCTCCCCAGCATGCAAGCGCTCAATCTACAAACGGACCAATTATCAATGACTACCGGGGTGCAGTCAGTTGTAACTCACCCTCCTGTGCCACTACCCGCTATAACGTCGAAGCAATCAGCTGGCTTCAGCGCCATGTCGCCACCGCTCAGGCCTTCCAGTCTATTCATAACTTCTTGTAATACGACAAGTGACGATAAACCGCGCGCACCGCCGCCATCTATCCCGTTGGGAAAATAAGTGCTTCACTTTGGCCCAAGTAAAAAAAAGATTCACCAATACATAGAATATTCAAGCCCTGAGGCTTGTCTTCGTTAGACATAGTAGCAATAACTATGGTTCACAGGTGCCAAATGTGAGTCCGACCAATGGTGGGATGGATAAAGTAGAGCTAGAGCGGAGCCGAAAGACAAAGGACGCTGTACATGTGGTAACCTCGTGGACACCGCCTCCGTTCATAGCTTGATGCAACCAAGAGCCTCCAAACCAAATACTGCAAGCCAGAATTTGCAACTACGGCGAGGATACGCTCACAGATCCTTTACGCCGCCCCAACCACAGGCGAATATATTCACCCTCGGGGATACTTACGACCCCCGAACGTTGCTTCCCCATCCTGTTAGTTACTATTGTAAATCCTCATGAATTAAATTCAACCAGTCGTCTCAATCGTAATTCAACACATAATCAGAAATAAGAACTAGATGTACTTTAATAGGCAAAGCGGAATCCTTTGCGCCTCTGCCTGATCTCTTCGACGGTCACGCCTTCCAACTCGGCTGCCTCCTCCATCGCGTCTCGGCGCTCTTGCATGCCTTCGACCTCCTCGCCATTATCCAGGCGGCTATAATGCCAAAATGTTGGAACGCTGTCATGAAGCAAGGAAGGATATATGCGTACCGGTTCAGGGAGATGAGATGTTGCCTAAAGATGAAGCACATAAAGATAGCAAATACGAAGCATGCAATGCAGATCCCGTACGACTTGCGATAGGTGGTCCCCCAGTTGGTTGGCCAGATATACGAGCCCGCGATATTTCCGAGCTGAGAGAATGCGTTGATAAGGGCGAGTGCGACGGCACGCTTGGAAGGTGGGCGGGGGAGCGAGTTGGAGCACCAGGAGTAGAATACGATGAACCCAGCATAGGATTGCGCCATCTGAGGGAAGTTATTCAGTAACTTGGAATAGGGGACCCGGGAGCTAACACACCAAGAAGAGTGCAATGTATCGCGCCGCGATGTGCATAGTCGCCTCGGCAATGACAAACCCAATGATACCGACGATGAGAGGCACAGCAACGTGCCAGAAGCGCTCGCCAGTCTTGTCAGCATGGCGGGCGTTAACGAATGCAACAATAGTCGCAAAAGCCCAGGGAGGCGCGCAGAGAAGCAGGGTGATGGTGCGGTTATATCCCAAAGTTGCGGTAAGGGTAGGGAAGTAGGCATTGAAACTCAAACCAACGACTTGAGCGGTAAGAGCAAGTGCGAGCCACCAGACCTTCCAGTCCTTGACAGCAAGAATCAGTCCGTAGAAAGCACCTTCATCCTTGGTGTCATGGTCGGCCTCTCCTCCAGCGTCCTTTATGTCAAGTTAGATTCGCCGTTTTCCAGGTATGAAAACGAGGGGCTCACCTCTGCCATGCGAACTTCAGCAAGACGCCTCTCCATAGGGCTCAACCACCTAGTTGTGCTCGGGAAATCCGGCAAGATAAATACCGCGAGGACGGCAACAGCCATAGTAAGCGCACCCTCAATGAAGAAGAGCCAGCGCCAGGCAGTATGGCCGAGCTTGCCCTCCATTCCATCGAGAATACCAGCCGCAATCAACCCACCGAAAGCATTAGAGGACAGGTTACCGCAATAGAGAATCGCAGTGCGTAGACCGAGCTCCTCACGCTTGTACCATTTCGACAAGAGGAAGAGTGCGCCAGGGAAGAATGCAGCTTCCACAAAACCGAGGAAGAATCGTGTCAGAAGAGCACCGACAAAGCTAGTTTAAGCGTCGCATGACTCAGTCTACTGAGTGCATCAAAAGGTCTCAGTACTTACTTGTGAGTAATACCCGTCAAGCAAGAAATTGCACCCCAAATGAGCATGCATGCTGGCAAGTAAAGCGAGGGTTTGCCGATGTCTAGTCGAAACCGATAATCAACCGGGGCCCTTTGGTAACGACAGGGCGTGATGATGACTTACAATTTAGGAACATGTTACTAGAAGGAAGAGTGAGAAAGAACGTATTAACTATGCAGATGAGTGACATACCTTGGCACTTGCATCAAGATATAGCCGACATAGAGAATAGACAGCAAAGTCGCAAACTCCTTGCCCTTGAGATGCAAATCATCTTCAAAGCCGCGCAATCTGGCCGCCGCTGCATTATTCCTATCGATCTGTGCAAAACAAGTCCAATCAGTGTTCCACGGAGGTGACAGTGGAGACCTACATAGTTCAAAATGTAAATGACGACCATGATACTCATGCGTGCATCCAGCTTGCGCAAAAGCTTTTTCTCCATCCGCTTGCGTTCTTCAGTTCCTCCGAACTCAGCGTCAACATTCTTCAACGGGTCGTTCGACGCGATCTTGGTCACATCGTTGTCCTCGACATAAGTTGGCCCGGCGCCAGGTTTAAAGTCGTCGGTAGTCATGGCGAGATTCGTCGGGGTAGAAGTGGAGATTTCCAAACACCCAGGCGGAGAACGAGGGGAAGAGGGGGGAAAGGAAGAGGGGGATGGGGCTCTCGAGCTGGGGGCAAGCAGGCTTTTGTTAGACGAGGATTTCATGGGGTCGGCTATTTTGATTCTAGTGTTCCTGATGGTCCTTCTACGCCAGATGCTGAAAAATCGTAGCCGAAATTGGCTCGCGGGTCGAACCGCCAAGTCCTTGCCCCAAATCAAGCGAGAACGTCATGGTGTTCGGACCGGTCACGTGGGAATAATCTGACTTGCTCGGCGATATTTCATTGGAAACCTTGTTTAGAGCGTATATCTGTGTCTATGTTTATACGGACAGAGCTATCGGGATACGACCGCTGTGTCCAGGTGTCGAATACTCTCTCCCTCTGTCCAACATTATGCCGGTTATCTGTGTCAAGGTCTTACATGTAATCGACACATTGCATCCCCATGGCCAAGCTAGTGTGGCGTGTGAAACGAGTTATGCGAGCCAGGGATCTCGTGAATCGACGATTTAGGGTCTAGCTCGGTCATATACTTACATAATGTATACCATAAATAGAAAGAGTCGCAGCGAGCAAACAATAGGCGACGGCTGTTGTCGTGCGGAGTTTGGTCCAACGTGGACGTAGTTAAGAGACTGGGTAAATGCACGCTGTTCTTTGATAGAATGTCCGAGAATCCGGTCTAGAGACACTTGGCACCGCTGAGTAAACGACATTGCGCCGCTGCAATAGGTTGGAGGGCAATCGACGTGAATTGTTGCACGAATCCCCACAAACCCACAATTCCAGTTGGATTACTCAGCACGACCCCGGGATCTTCCACCTCCACATTTTCCTCCACGGCAAGAACCACCCCCTTCCGATTCACTTTAGAAATTCGCCGATCGAGCAAGCCAAGCCGGTTTCTGATCGCATTTCTGCCGATATACCGGCTCTTTGTTGTGCCTGGCCTCGTGGCGCGCGTCGCTAAAGTTTGTCATGGTGCTGCCCAGGTCCAATCTTCTCAGAGGTCCTGCTTAGACCCACTGGAGCTCGCCTGGACCATACGGTCGACCCAGGTAAAGACAACGAAATCAATTAGAAATCCTTGATTAGACCATGGCGCACAATGTGTATGCGACCATGGAGTAGACCAAAAGTGAACAAGCAACCTCGTGGCCACCAAAGGTGGGGTAGTATATAACTGTCCCTCTTGTCTCCGCTGCAGGCCTCACCCGCGTCCTCCCTACCAGTGCGCCTTGAGCAGTCCCACGTTGAGAGCTGAACCGAGTAAGTGACTCCATGACGTCGCGCTTATAGTAATTTCATTCCTATTAACGTGGCCGTAATCCCTATAGAGTCCAAAGGATACCAAGCAGGATGCAGCCGATTATGGGCGTTAGCACAGACATGGGCACTCGTGTCCGTCCACTGCCCTCTCTCCCCAAGCCGACCCCCCCTCCCCCGCCCCCGTCGCTTCGGCACGCCATGTCTGAAACGTACACAGTGCAACGGCAGCCGCTTCCCGCCGTACCGGCGCTTTCGCCAGCCGTTCTCGATGCCTGGGAAAAAGAAAATTGGATCAGGAAGCCGGGAGAGTATAGTATCCCTTACATTCCTGAGTCGAAGAGGAAGAAGTACGGCTACGACTTACCCACCCATCCTCGCGATGCCATCCTGAAAGGGAAAACCCTTCGTCATTCTCCCGATTCACGTCGACTCAATACCAAACGTGATATAGATAGCCACACGGCCGAGATGATGCGCGAGCATCTGGGAGATCAGGGTAACATTCATTCGCTCGCGATGAAATCGAGTGGCGTCCAAAGTGCAATGGATGCGAACTACGCGGCGCCTACCGACGAAGGGCTGGCAAGGAAAATACTCAAACAACAAAGACAACAAGGAGAGCTAGATTTGGCTGTGCCTCATAAGGCAAATGTCCAGTCAGAACGCAAGTCGAGTATCCAGACAGAACGAAAGGGGAGCGGTGCGACGTTACTTTTACCCGATTTTACTATTCTCCGTGGATCGATGCCTCTCAGTCCTGGGCAAGGTGTTCCCGAATCCCCCGATCTCGAGTCTCCGCACGCAACATTCGAGTGGGACAACCCTTCGCCTTTCGGCGGGCCATTATTCTCACCGCATTGGAATCAGACCTGGGATAACGGCCGCCCATCTAGCGTAGACGAAACCCGAAGTGCGTCACGTAAAGCGAGCCGGCCCGAGCTGGACATCGAGCTTGCCAAGAAGCCACGGCCCGCGACACTCCCCCGCAACTCCGATCACGCAAACAGCGACTTGCCCAAGACAAAGAGGAAGCATCTCGGAGTGATCTTGAACCCACAAGATGTGAAGGAAGAGTTCAGGAACAAGTATGGTCACCACTTGGTTTAAAGTCGAGGACGATTTGGACGATTGAGACGATGAACAGTGAACATGACATGACAGACTTTTACGATCCACCTATGATTATGATTATGCCTTTTCATTCCGGTCCTTGTTGTATCCGTTTTTGTGGTATGCTTTCCATGTAGTTTTCAGTCCTGTGTTGGTGTATAATAAACTATGAATGTATGCAAGACATGGCCAGCAAAGTGTAACCAATCGTGGTTTTTGCCGTAGACTTCTCGGCATGCAAGGTGATTGGCGGTTTGCTTGTCATCGAATCGCGCGTGAAGCTACTACACACATATCACCTGGATAACTTGCGAAGTTGCCGGCGCACGCGCGCTGGGTGAGAGCATTACGAACCGGGGCTAGTGCTGCCTATAGGTCGTTGTCCGAGCCCACTTAGTACCAATTAGGAAGTACATCGGTGCGCCCCTGTTCTGCCCCGATGCACCAAGAGGATCGGCGCACGTGGGAATACGCCGGGGTGGATCCGAGAGCATAATCTGCCACTATGAACGACAAGGGGTCATTGGCGGTGAGAACGAGCGTGGAGACGGCGAGTGCGCCCCAATCGCATGGAAAAGACTCCAGATGACGCTGAATACATCGGTGTGGCACGCGATGATCGAGGGAGCCGACGGGCCAATGGGGAGGGAGTCCGTCGGGCGGAACACCGGTCCGGACGTCCGAGATTGATCCACCATTCAAGGTTCAAAACCGGCCGGCTACATTCGATAGGTGTGAAACGTTCTCATTCTCCCATTATTCTCCCCCAAGTAAAATGTTACGCCGACAAGCGTTTACCTGTGCTCGTCGCACGACTCGATCCCTCACTACCTCGGCATCGGTAGCCAACCCACGATCGGCGAGAGTCACCTTAAACACACCCCCTGCGATAACGGCCGGACGACGACTGTATGCGTTTGCCTTTGGTGTTGGCGGTGTCACGCTCGGTCTGGTTGGGTATAAGCTCTTGCCACGTGGAGGCGAGTTAAAACAAGATGATCCCATTGAGCTCTCTGGACGGCTCATTCCATTCGACGAGGTTCAGAAACACAACACTCGCGACTCGTGCTGGGTCATTGTCAATGGCGAGATATACGACGTGACTTGGTTCCTTAACGACCATCCCGGAGGCATCGGACCGATTCTCAAAGTTGCTGGGTCGGATGCAACTCGCGTGTTTGTCCCAATTCATCCGCCTGACACGCTCTCAACACTTCCTCCCACCTCCCATGTTGGCACTGTCGACCCTGCGACACTCCCTGTTCAGCTCACTCAGCTTACAGCCGAGGAGCTTAGGATACAAGAGGCGCGTGCCTCGTTGCCGCCTCCAGAAGCGGCCATTAATCTCACCGATATTGAAAAACTCGCAAAAACGGTTCTTACTCAGACAGCGTGGGCTTACTATCGCAGCGCAGGAGATGACGAATTTTGTAAGTTCATTAGCAAAGAATGCTCGAAATCCAGGACTTAGTACCTTCTAGCATACCGTGAAAATAATTACGCCTTTCGCCGCTACTGGTTCCGACCCCGAGTGTACGCCTTGTTGCTCTTCTAAAATTACCCGAACTCACACGTATTCACGACAGAATGAACAAAGTATCTCAAATTCAAACCTCTACCACGATCCTCGGCATCCCCACATCCCTCCCCATCTTTGTCTCCCCTGCCGCACTAGCACGATTGGGCCACCCTGATGGCGAAGTCGGCATCACTCGCGGCGTGGCCTCCGAGGGCATCATCCAAGGCGTATCCATCAACGCTTCTTGTTCACTGGGTGAAATCACCGATGCGCGATCTGACGAGTTTTCTCCTTCGTCACTAACGCACTCCACCACCGCCCCTGCGACGGCTACTCAAAATCCCGATGTCTCATCTCCACAGCCGCTCATCTTCCAAATATATCTCAACAAACAGCGCGACCTTTCTGAATCACTTTTGCAGAAGGTCGAAGCAATGGGCTTCAGAGCTTTGATGGTCACCGTGGATGCGGCTGTCGCAGGGAACAGAGAGTTGGATCGCCGGTTGAAAGATGAGGGAGGGTTTACCGGGCCAGCTCAGTATGGAACCGGGACCGGGGAGGCGGGAAAGAAAACGCAAGGGGTGGCACAGGCCATTTCGGGTTACCAAGACCCGGACGTATGCTGTGAGTTTACCTCCATTGACTCGGCCTCCGTGAGATTAACACATTATTGTAGGGGCGGACATCGCATGGATTAGGAGTATCACCAAACTTCCCCTAGTAGTCAAGGGAATCCAATGTGTTGAAGACGCTGAAAAGGCGTATGAGCATGGCGTTGAGGGTATCGTGCTCTCAAACCATGGCGGGCGTGAGCTTGATTTGTGCGTTTCAAAGTGCCTCTTTCCTTTATGGCGACTAACTAACCAAACCATATTAGCTCACCAGCACCCATTGATATCCTTTACGAGCTCCGTCAAAAGCGGCCCGACATTTTCAAAGATGGACGCATGGAAGTGTTCATCGACGGTGGGGTCCGACGCGGAACCGACGTACTCAAGGCGCTCTGCTTGGGTGCAAAAGCCGTTGGATTGGGTCGCCCCTTCTTGTATGCGAATGCGGCGTGGGGCGAAGAAGGTGTGAGGAGGTGTGTACAAAGTACGTTGCTTCCTTCATCGTTTGCAGATCATGAATTCACCGTCCATTCATTAGTTATGAGGGAGGAGATTGAAACAGGTATGCGGCTGCTCGGCGTTACTCGAGTAGAAGACCTCGGTCCACAGCATGTCAAGTATATGGACCGTGAGTCCGCGCCTGTCCCCAGACCCGATTCTTCATAGCACTTCTTCATAGCACTCTTGGTATCTGAGCTGTGGGATAGTTGGTGGACCTTGATTTTTTGTACGTCGAGGATGTCTCTTTCACTGTGTATTACTGTACTATAATCGCCTGCAGCCTTTCTTGAGTGGATGTTAATTCGTAGAATTTGGTCTTGGAATCAAATACGGATATACTTGATCAAAGCCCTCAATATGGTAGGATGTGTATATAATAAGAACATTGCTTATATGCAGGGTGAGACCCGGGTTTCAGTCGCACTTGGGTTGCCTTCCTCCGACATGCTTCCAGCCGAGCAGCCTCTCTGCCTTCGAACAATCAAAGAACCTATAACCCCACAAAATGAGCTCCACGCCAAAAATTATAGCCCCACACTTACCCCTCTTGGGGCCCAAACTTTTTCCGCAAAACTGCTTCGGGGAAGTATCTCTTTGCCAGTTCCTCAGTAGTACCCTCGCCAGGAACAACGCAGTGCTCCTCTCCAATGGCGTACATAACCTCGGCACCGGTCCACTCCACCTCGAGTGCAAGGAGACATGCTCGGGCAGCTGCGAGGGATTCGGTCCAACCCCAAAGGTCAAATGAGTTCCTCTTGAGCGATGCCTCGCCCGACATGCGCTTCTTCTCCGGAACGACGTGGTGGAACCGCAGTGACGAGATGGACATATTGGGATGCGCACGAGCAAAGGCTTCCGCTTGAAGTTCACCTATTGATTTCCTATCGGGGATAAGCATGGGTAATACATGTAAAGATTAAGTTATAGATAGGCTCACGAAAGGGCGTATGGTTCGTCAGCAAACGAAGGGTGCTTCTCGTCCACCGGGAAGTATTGATATTTCAGGTTGTTTTCTTGAGAGTAAGCTCCCCCTATTGCATTTACTGAACTTGCTACGACCACTCGTCTTATTCCCACCTCGGATGCAGCTGCGTAGATCAGATACCCCAGATCGCTGGTCAACAACATGGTCGCACTCACCTTGGAACGCATTGAACGATAGAATTACGTTGCTATTATGCACCACATCTGGGGTAGCCAAGTACGGCTGAGCAAAGGCCGCTAGGTGAACAAGTCCATCCGCCCCCTTGACGACTTCTGCGTAATCCTTGTACTGTCGGAGGTCGCGTGTCTCATATTTGACTCTTGGGTCGGATATCCTTTTATCCTCGGGCGGTGGTTTATGGTCAACCAAGGTGAGCGTGTGGGTTGTTGATGAGAGCACTAATTTGACAAGGGGCTCGGCGACGGAACCTGAGCTACCAGTAATGACTATATGCATAGCTGGATGGCGATCAAGAGATATGGAATCTTGCGCCTGGACCTACACCGATTTTTAAATCACAGGGGCGGTTGAACTACAACCTCACTGTCCAATCATATCGTCGATCCTGACGTTCCCGAGGTTCCGGGTGACAAAGCACATACATTCGTCTGTTCGCACACAACTCCATACTTCAGATCCGATGGTATCTAGTTCTTCCGTGGCAGTCTTCCTCCATCATGGATCCATCCCAGCAACCGCTCGGCCTTGGAACAGTCATAGAAGCTAGAAGTTTGACCGGCGCGCGAGTCAGCATTTTCCCTAGTCAACCCCATCATTCCCACGATTCTACTCACCCGCTTTCTGGACGCATGGAACTCGCCACTTTGGTATCCGGGTAAAATCTAGCCGCGAGTTCCAATGCACTATGTCCATTAGCGCAATGCTCTGGGCCAACAATGTAGAAGACTTCTGCCCCGGTCCATTCGACCTCGAGACCTAGCATACATGCTCGGCCTGCTGCACGAAGGTCGGTCCAGCCCCACATGTCTTTGCGAATGTCGGCATCAATACGGTCCGCGTAATCGGGTCGCGTGGGTGTGACAAAGTGAAGCCGGAGGCAGCTGATCGACATATGCGGATACCTCCGGGCAAAAGCAGCCGCTTGGATTTCTAGGATTTGTTTGCTACAGGATGAAATGCCCAGGTATTAGCATTGATTGCGAATCATAGGTGAATAAACTTACCCGACCGAATAGCCGTCTTCTGGCCGGTAGGGATGCTCTTCATCAAGTGGGAAGTAATCGTAAAACGGCCCGGGATCGGCAGAGAAAAGTGCCCCAATGGCGTTGATGGAGGAGACCAAAACACAGTATCGCATACCAAGGTTTCCAGCGGCTGAAAATAGGCGTTTAACGGCATGTACACATAGGAACATTGCACACAGACCTTGGAGGGCGTTGTATGACAGGACAACCATGGAATTGTGTATGTCCTGCGACTCGAATGGGGGAGGCCCTTTGAAGCCACCAACGGCAAGATGGACCAAGGCATCCGTTCCGGTGAGTGCGTTTTCAAACTGACGGTAGTTGCGCAGGTCGGCCGTCACGTATTCGACCCGGGGGTCTTGTATCCTCTCGCTGGGCTCTCGTATATCGATCAACCGGAGCTCGTGGTCGGTGTGTTCAAGTGCCTCTTGGATGACGCCTTGACCGACTTTGCCGGTTGCACCTGTGATGGAGACCTTCATGGGAGTGCAGCTGTGGCGTAGGGTGAAAAGATAGGAAACCTTGAATAATATAAATGCGCATTATATACCACGGGATGGGGCGAAGTCATGATTTCGAAATAGGAAGCGCTGCACCTCACTGCAGTAATATGTGGCACGTTTACTCGAGAAGCGCGGGCCGGAATCAAACTTGTCAGCCAACCTCTGTCAGCCTTGATCGGTTAACCTTCGCTGGCGAATGCCTACCCATTTCCACTCGCTATAGTGGTGCCACAATGTCGCGTATGAGAGTTAATGCCGTTGCATTTGTCTACAACCAGGCTCCTGTACTAGTGCGAACTTATACGGCATCGAAGGATGCCGAGCTCAAATACCACTATGTTGCACATACCAGTCTCGATGTGATAGATGAACGAGGTAAGCTATTGTCTACGTTTCCTCGTGGCAGATATAGAAAATCCCGTCTAGTTGCGGCCATCAAAAGCGGCGATTGTTATCTAGGGCTACTGCACACTATGGAGGACCTTGCTGTATATGGTGCGTGTTGCGATCGCGGGTCTATGCCCAATCGCTTGGACTCATCAGCAACGCTAGGCTATATTACCCCCACACGAGTGAAAATTATACTCGCTCTCGCTTTGGCGGATTATGTTGTACGCGATGCCGACATCGTCAACGTGAGTTTCACACCCTCACACTCCGAGATATCACCCACCACTACCATCCCATCATAGATATTTAGAATCCTCCACACCGCCTACGTGGCCGCTCTCAGTAATCCGTTTTATCGTCTCTCTGCTCAATCGGACTTGAAAGCCCCGACGATCGAGACGCAGGCCGGGAAAAATAATCTCGGAAAGCGTATAGACGAGATTGTTCGTGTAATTGGAACAATCCCGGTTATGACCGATGAACAAGTATAGAAAACATTCGTTATGGTAGATGCGTAATGTAAGTGATGGAATTAAAGACCGGCCGTTGTCGTCTCGGGTCAGGATATGCAAATTTCCACCTTGCACTTGCACACGAGATAGTGCG
>WSTI01000078.1:0-17429 GCA_019616915.1 Ceratobasidium sp. 423
GACAGGCAAAGGGAATTGGGACTTTTTGGTAAGCACCTCGATAGACGGGCTCATACGGCGCAAGCGCATGTACACCCTCAGGACTTGAACCTGAACTTCGCTTTCTGGGTCATAATCCTGGTTGTTTTACCATCCATAATTACACTTATGACCTCGATCGGCTCGTCCCGAAAATCGCAACCTCAATTTGGTTGGCTCGCAACGTTCCGGGTTAAATCCTACCCCGCCACCCCCAACCCATGCATTCAGGCACCGGGGGGTAGGCCTGGAGGAAGGATCCCAAGCAAGACACGCATTGCCCCCCTACTGGGTTGTAAAGAGTGAACCGAGCGAGTGGTTATTTGGGCCACCTAATTTGTAGATGCGCAAGTCACAAGGACTGCGTGATGGAGACACGATCGGGAAGGAAGTTGTACATGTGGGTTATATGCGCTGGAATAAATGTGGCCCGAAAATCAGTATTGTGCTCTTGGAGATGAAATTACCGTTCCTATTCATGTTTGCCACCTCCACACACTTATCCACCTTTGATCTTTGTATTGTAAATTTCGCGGCATGAGGTGGTGGTCTGTGAAGCACGATTATCCCGGACTTTCTTGGCTGTCAAGGCGGTACCTTACTTATCCACGTCTCGGTCATTCCAATATACCTCGATCTACCAAATCGAGCTGGTCGTTGTGAATAAAGCCGATGAACTGCCCTTCCCTCTCCCCTCTCGACGAAGGATGCCGGTCAACAGACTAGAGCTCGTTGGTAGCGGTGCCGGCATTGTTATATTATATTTACTGCTCCTCAGACGCAGCTCCAGGACTTCACATCTTCCGGTGCCGCCTGGTCCTTCTTGTTGGCTAGTCATTGGATGCTTGTTATCCGTACCAAAGAACGAAGCCAGCTGGAAATGGTTCGCTCGGTTAGGAAGAGAGAAGAGTATGCCTTTGTTTGTGCCAAAAAGGAGTACTTCTCACTGATACCAACGATTCTCAAGAAAGCGATCTCGTGTATATTCGCGTCCTAGGACAAGAAACGGTCGTCCTCAATACCCATCAAGCCGTCAAGGATCTACTTGAAGGCCGATCACATATCTATAGTGATCCACTGTAGGAAGGTAAGATACTGAAATTCAGTACGTTTCCCAAAAACGGGCCGTTTTCAGTATAAAATTATCTATGATGTCGTCTACTAAGCCCTTATTTTCAGTATGCATACTAAATATCAGTCTGAAGTGTGGTAACTCTCAGTCTGGATTCTACTGAAAGGGCGTACTAATTTTTAGTATCTTGCCTTCCTACAGTGATGATAGACCGCATATGACGATGGCCGGTGAATTGTGAGCCTCTTTTCGGATTTACAGACCTCGCACTCAACTTGTTTAGAACTGGTTGGGAAGACTTCCTCGGATTGTGTAAATATGGAGACCGCGCTCGGGGTATGCGAATGCTTTTGCATATTACTATGAACTCAAGGGCGATGCAGGTATGGCGTGATACATGATCCGTCGTATCATCCTTTTCATCCCAGCGTTTTAGGATTGGTGGCCGCAGCAAGAACACGAAGCGCATAAATTCCTCCGAAAATTATTGCACACCCCGGAGAACCTGAGCAAGCATATACGACAGTATGTTTACGTACCCTTATGCCCCGTTGGTATAACACTCGGTTGATGCTTGCCACGTGCAGCACGGCCGGCGCAACTGTCACCAAGCTCACCTATGGGTATGACGTCCGGGACGAGTCGGATGAATTCATTGCCAAGGCCGAAAGAGCTCTCGGCGTGTTTGCGTACACCTCGACCCCTGGCACGTTCCTTGTGGACTTTTTCCCGTTTTGTGAGTTTTAACGTATTGGTAATCCGATACTTTCCAAGTTTAGTACTGAGTAGATATTATCCCAGTGAAATATCTTCCCTGGGCGCCGTTCAAGCGCGCAGCAGCCGAATGGCGGGCACAACTAATCGATTTTGCTCAAGAACCTATGAAGTTTGTTCGAAGTCAGCTGGTACGAAACTTACAGTGGATTATGCATTCAACATCCTAAGGACTTTAGGACGTAGGCCAAAGGATGTGCTGAACGCTCTTTTGTTTCAAGCTGGTTGGAGGAGGCTGCGGATGAAGATAAGCCTTTGATTCCGGTTAGCTCTACTTGGTCTCCGAGTTTTATGAGCTAGGTGTTGAATTGGCTACGTTGCTTAGTGGGCAGCCGGGTCGATTTATGCAGGCGGAGCGGACACAGTGTGTCCATTCGGCTTTGATAAGAAGCACTAACAAATATCGCTCGCCCATCAGACCGTTTCAGCGATTTCTACATTCTTTATCGCCATGCTACACCACCCGGAAATTCAGAGGGCCGCACAGGCCGAAATCGATCGTGTTGTTGGTTCCGATCGTTTACCAAATTTCACTGACCATGACTCACTTCCATATGTTGAGGCCATAATCAAAGAGGTATTAAGGTGGCAACCATTAGCACCGATCGGCATTCCTCGGATATTGGCGTCGAAAAACGATGATGAATACAAAGGTCTGTCACCTTCCTGGCGGTGCACCCCGACTGACGTTCCTCTCACTGCGGTAGGAATGAGGATCCCCTGCAGATCACTTATTATAGCGAATGCGTGGAGTATGCTCCGCGACCATGATGCCTACAAGGACCCCGAACATTTACTCCTTCTCGATTCTTGGGCTCTAATCCGGAGAGCGATCCAGAAGAAACTATATTTGGTTTTGGGGGGAGGTGAGTGTATGCGCTTTCCGTGGAATAAACCCAACTTATGGTCGCCGAAGGCGGTGTCGTGGGGCTCCTGTTGCGCATTCATCTGTTTGGTTGTCGATTATGCTAACACTTGCGACATACGACATTTCCCCTCCAACTGCGGACAAGGGAGAGGCCATACTTCCGTCTCTCGATTACTCCGTAGGAGTTATCAGGTATAACAACTTCATAGCTGAACAGTGTTTTGGGGTCATGAAGGCACATTCGTATGACGGATGAGAAAGCGAGTTTTTGACTAGGCCAACTTTACCTTCCAAAGACTTAGTTATTCATTACCGTTCTGCTGCAATATCGAACCGACGTCAGAAAAGGCCAGAGCGCTGATCGAAAATACCGTCTTGTGAGTGGTGGAAAATCAAGATGGGAAGGTGCTCAAGCGCTCCATATGCATATAAATCACGACTGGAGAATTGACTGCAAGTATATTTATGGGGAGAGCCTGCGGATAATTATTATGGTATGTCCAACATCAACTAGCCTTACACACTAACCGGATCTTTAACCTTAAACCTGACGCTTGAGTCTACGATCGAACCTTTCAGTGGCTACAAGGTAACAAAACTGACCAAGCGTCTACGAACTTTCGGGGTAATCGTGAACGTTGATGATTTGCAAAGAAGCGGATCTAGCTTTCGCCAATTACACCTATACATGCTCTGTTCATCTGGCCCACCGGGAACCCTAAGTCTGCATTTCCGTGTGAGGGGTACCACCAGACATTATGGATCGATTTTATCAGGCACCACCGTAACCCTGGTGGGTAGCCACAAATATCATGATCCCCAAGGAAAGGAACGTTGTAATCCTTTTTCACAGGTGATGTCCCCCGCGGAATGTACTCCAATAGCGCCTTTATCAGCGGTTATTCTCCAAGTTCGTGAACAAGTGCAGACTCCCCTCCAAGCCTACTATGGTAAGGAGCACATGCATTACTTAACCTAGAGTTGGTTTATGACTGTATACTGTGGATATTGGTTCCTTTGGCGATTACGATCAGGGGCAGTAGCCACCGCGTGGCAAGGGGATTGTCGCGTTACGAACGATCGGATTATTACAAAGATGGTTACCAAATTCCTCAGATCATTTTTGATTATTGTAAAATCAAGAATCCTCGACTATAGTACTAGTTTGTATGCGTATGGGGCCTCTGCCTCATTTCCGCAGCATGCCATTTGGGGACATATCGTGAACTTCGCGTGAAATTCCAGAAGGTGTGTTCGCCACAAAAGCCACAAGGTCTAGCATCACTGTAGCCTCTCGTCTTGCACTCCATCACTTCACCTGAAGTTGCGTTCTGGTGTTATTTGTACCGCATTACAATCAGCAATGACAGCCCTGAATTCGGGCTCGAGTGGACCCCCAAATATATTCGTTAATGGTCAATTGAGAGACACCAACGTTGCCAGCGACCATGACACCAAGGAGTAGGGTAAACCACTATCTTTCCTCGAGCCTGGAGCTAAAGAGGATTTATACAGTTATAGACCCAAACGTGTACCTACGGTTAACAGTCGTGAAGCCACACAGGTCCCTTTGCCAGACTCGCCAATCATGGAAGTTAGGCATTCTTTTGGTCAGTGTGTGTAGTCGTTATATAGGCGCAAACATCTGAAAATCGCTCAATAGACATTCCCATTGAGGATACCGCAACACCCATGCCCGAAGAAGTCAAGGAATATTTCGAGACCGGGAGTGTCAAGGGGAACGATCAGCCAGAAAATGCGACGGAAGACAGTTTGCTTAATTGTCCTACTCTCTTTCGTCTTCTGGATCTATATCAGGAGGAAGGGTCTGGTGGATTAGGTGGATAATCTCGTATGAAAGGATCCTAAAATGTTCACTCATGATTTCTCAGTCGAAAAGGTTTTGATCGACCAAGAATGCTTGCGTCGCTTGTTGAATACGCTCCTTCCTGGATCCTATGAATCTGTTTCCAAGATCGATTTCAAGGCCTTGGACAAGGTAAGCTGATTTAATCGTTTTTTTTACCCGCTTTCGCATTCATGATCCGATATACATAGTGCACTATCAAGCCGCTCGGTGTTTACGGCTCGAAAACCGAAATTGTGCAGTTCTTACTCCAAATCAACTGTTTGAATGATGATTCGTGAGTGCACTATATTACATTTGTAACTCTGAACTCAAGACGGGCTCCTATGGACACTTATATCAGTGCAAGAATATTATTAGCTTCCATTGGCTCACGTGATGACCTACGTTCGGGACTTTATCTTGCGTTACCACTCGATCGCAAGCCTCAAGAATCGGACCCAGAACGCGCATACATCTTCTTCTGGCCCGAAGATTCTACATGGGATGACATGGCCATCTCCTCTGTTCGCCGTAATCGGATTACATTTATGCGGTGAGTAAATATCAGCATGGGGCACGAGTGTTGGGTCCCTAACGGTTCCATCTGATCACTCTGAAGTTACTTGTCGAAATTGACCGATCAGATGATTGGGCTGATTTCCCCAGAACAAGCAGATGCTATGGTCTGGACATCAGGCCGACGACATGCCAACGACCACAGCATTCCATCGGAAGTATTTGATGAATCGCGCATGTTCTCATTCGAGGTTGAAAAATCAACGGAGCAAGAGGAAGGTGCAGTCGCACACAAAGGATTCACGGTGGCGTGTTCCTGGATTATCTGGAATTCCTACAGATTTACTCACATACTTTCTAAAAGGTACTACCTGATGCCCAGAAGTTGTCAAAGTTCAAGGATGCATCGCAGATATCTCTAGTACCTGGCGAAGAAAAAGCAGGTCTACTCACTGCATCCTTTGAGCCTTCGCACACGTCATCCATACCGTATGAATTCCATTCGTACCCTACTGCCCTTAGGTCTATAATAAGGTATGAGGAGCCTATTGCTTGCGCCTTCACTATCACACATGAAACACTGGTTTTAGGGGGGAGAATAGACCGATCATTCTTGGAGAACTCACAGTGGCCCAGCTGAAGATATTAGGCGATCATGGTCTCCGAGATGCTTATCCGTTACCTTACGCTCAGTATGCCCAGCAGATGTCACTGCAGGAGGCAAATAGACAGAGGGAATACGAAGATAGCATGCAGGCGATGGAAGAGGGCGTAAAGCAAGACAAGGCCCAACTAAAAGAGTTAATCAAACCCATGGTTCGGAACCACTTCTCTAATGTGTATCCGTATGTGAACACGAGTGAACCAAGTGGTGTGTAGTGACAATAGTGATTATTCCCAAACAGATCACTCGGGATCACCGCTCATGCGCCTGCATCTGACTGTGGTATGTGCATGATCTTATGAATTCTAGTTCCAGATAATTAACGGTCTTCTGAACTCATACATCAGAACGTCTACGGGCAAAATATCCTGGATTGGTCGAAGTTCCCCGAGGGATAGAAGCAAGCCCTAGCACTGGTGCAGTTGATGACCCGGAGTTCCAAGGTTTAAAATATGCCTGGCATACAATTCGAGATGTTCTGCGGCAGCAGCCAACTCCTCCAAAGGATCGACAGACGGAGTTCGTCAAGGAGATACTTGGAGACACTTCAGGCGGTGGATGGACCATCGTGACCAAACAGAAGGGAAATAAACGTGGCCTTAGATCCGCGATCATCCAAACAGTTAAGGATGTGGCCGGTTTCTTTGGATACGAATCAAAACCAGCAACTCAATTACTTCCTGATCCCGACTTCATCCAATCGCTACAGCAACTGGTGGATGAGTTCCCCGTGGTTTCGGAGTTAACCGATCGAATTACCACTCGTCTTCAAGCCTATTTAGCAAAGTTGGGCAACAAGCTCGTCAAGAAACACCTAGATAAAGTAATCAACGAGGAAAAGAGCCGCCTCAAGAACCTGATTGAAAGTGTACGCACGGATCGTTATCAAGCCGAATGTCAGGCAACTGGACTTGCCTTGCTCAACGAGTTGAGGTCGCGCATGCCTTCTAGTCCATCGTAAGTGTGTTTAATTGTCGCAAACACAACACTTGGTTAACTGGGATACACTATAAAGCAATGCCTTATTTATCGACTTCGTGGCCGAAGACCCCGGACACGGGCGTATGTTATACTTCCACAAGCCTATGAATGGGCAGCTAATAGTCTTACCCACCAGCTCCAAAGTTCACAATCCGTGGCAAGCGAATTGAAGAGCACAAACCCCATAATCTGTTCGCCATCTATCCCCTAGAGTTGACCGAGCACGATGCACACCAATGTCGATCCAATGAGCAATACGTCCCCGAACCGAAATTGAGTAATAGGCTATTTTTTGTTTTCAGCCTGTATGAAGGATTCGAGATCAAGTAAGTTGCGCTTGGGTTCTCATCCATATTTCTTGAAGCTATAATTACTGACCGGCTGACTTTGCCAGATTCATACAGCTCATCGGGGACAAATGCCTAGTGGTAGTAGCGGGGTCAAAGCAATTTGATTTGTATCTTGATGACAAGGTCCGATTACGCGGCGCAATCGAACACGGCATTCCCAAACGTTTCCTAAAGTACGATCGCTTGGCGGACCCAAGTCAGTGTATCTTTGCTTTCGACGAGAAGACCCGTTTATTGGCCTTTTTTTATAACACAAATTTGAAGGTTTGCAATATACTCCCCATATTAGTGCGGATTTGACGGATTTGGATGTGATAGGGCCCTGAGCTTTCTCTATTCGGTTTTGATGAGACCTTTTCCAGCATCCAGGCCCGCGGGTCGCCGTTTTCTCTCAAAGAATGGTACGACACGGAGGTGCAAATCGACAAAGTCTGTTTTGTGTCCGGTTCTGAGGAAATCTGCCTCATCGAGTCTTCCGGTCGGGCGCGCGTACTTTCTCTGGTAACATTGAACTTCCGGTATGTCCGAATCTGAGTACCACCGTCGCTATCATCGAGTCTCAATGGTTCTTTATCCTTAGTCCTGCTTCCGTTCAGATCCCTGGTCAGGTTGTCGATGCGTTCTCGGCTCCAGATGGCTCCTGCTTGCTTGTCTCTGTTATTGCAGAGGGAAAGTCCGAGTCGACGCGGGAGAACAGGCTTTTGGTTTATCACTGGGCATCCTTCGGTTCAACCCAAAGTGGCATTAGTCCAGCTGTTCTCCCCCCTTCCAATACAGGTCGAATCGTCACTTCTTTTGAGGGCCGAAACCGGGTCCACCTGGTGTCTTTTTCTAGCAGTACCATGGCAGCAACGTCTGTGGCTCTCCTGATCAAGCAAAAAGCAACCGAGTTTTCTTTTCGCTCAAATCAGGCCGATTCTACGAAATCGATCGCAGAGACGGTGAACAATTGCTTGATCGATTGCCACCGGGATGTTTGGACACGCTTTCCCGTGGCACCTGCGGTTACGCGCTCAACGCTTGCTTCCTTGGGCCAGGAACCTCGGGAACTAGTCTTCGCATCCACATCAAACTTACAACCAGTAGACAATTACTTCACGCGAATGATCACAAAGTTTGAGCGCACAACTTGCAAACCGATTAACACGGAATTGAGGGCGACTTCGGTCGTGGCAACCTCAGATCCACCGAACGTTCTAGTTCAAAAGATGCCGTGTTCAAGATATCCGCTCGGTAGTTTTATTGTCGAGTTTATTTGCCTCATTCCGCTCCAGTGAGTCACTAATCATGGGGTTTGTGTCTTCTTGCCCACTGACATTTTATACAAATAGTTTGGCGATTACAAGGGACAACCGATTCATCCCGCTAAAAGACGGGATTTGGGACCCGGAGTACGAACGTTCTTTGCTAGGCGCTGACGTTCCAGGGATTATCAATTCATTGAGTATCGGATGGTATGAATCCCTCCTCCAATCGTATATGGCGACCAAGGTAAGATCTATTAAGGATAGCTGCCGGGTTTCCCGACTTCCAGTTTCTTGACATCTATTTTTGGTTTCCTGTTCAGCCGGTTCGCGTGGTGAGCTCAATGGGTCAGTATCATGGTTTTATAGCTTTCCGCATAACGTCAACTCACGTTTCTGTTTCAGGAGAGCAAAGCGTTGGTAAGGGCCATTGATTAAACGGCACTTCAGTTCTGCGATTTAAGCCGCGTGAATTTTAGGGAAAAGTTATTGTTTGAATCATTTCGCGGATACGACATTTGCGGGTTCTGCTATGCGTACTACAGAGGGAGTCTGGCTCTCCTGTACCCCAACCAAGGACTACCTGCTCGTGTCCCTGGATTTTGAAGGCGGGTTGCGGATTATCGAAATTCTTCCAATTATATGCTATTAACACTCCATCATTACCCAGGTGTTCATTCTATTGAGCGGAGCGCACAGGAGGATGCACTCCTTGTTCTGTTCAACACGGCAATCTCGAACCTAGTGAGCTGCTACTCCTGCAGGGTTCGAAAAAATGGCTGATGTGGTCTATTTGCTTAGGTGCTATTCCGCAATAATTTCGCACTCTCACGCGATATTGCTGGGCTATTTCAGGCAGGTGGTGCGGCACACATGAGATATAAATTTGTTTACAATAAAACCGCAGAGCTTTCAATCGTCAGCAATGGTGCTTGATCCTGAGTCGAATCCCAGCTTGTTTAATGTATGTGTCTCTTCCGCTTACAGAACATTCCACTGATCCCACACCCTATCTAAGTCTACGTTAGCAATTATCATCAAAGACGTCACAGACTCGGATTCAAGGGACATCGTCAAAGAGTGACACTTGGTCATAATTATGCTCGATCACTCAACTGACTTGATTACAGGTTTTCTCTCAAGTTCCAGAAGATTGTTCAGAAGGAACAGGAGCAAAATTTCATAACACGACTGCATCGTGGAAGAGTTCAGATCATACCGTGGCCAGTGATCAATTCTTCTAGTTTCTACACCCTGTTCCACCACTTGAGGCGATACTTGGATGCACAAACTATCACCCACCCGAGCGGTGGTGTCTTCCTTCACAACATGAAAACGCTCATGGCGAAGATTAAAGTACGTAATCTGCGTTTAGCCTTTCTGGGTAGTATATCAATTGTTACGTCGCCTAGGCAAGCGATTGGGGATCGCTAGATCGTAAGGAATCCTACATATCGAGTAGAACCGTTGATTGACAACGCGAGATAGAAAATCTAGCAACCCACCGTGCCCAACAACTCGACAGAGGTCTTCATAACGCACTCAGTCGAGGGTCTAGTGATGAATCTGACATTCAATCCCCATTGAAGGTTGGTTATGTCGTCGTGACTCACATAACTCCCCTTACCGGTGATTTTGCCAGAATCTCGACACGGATGAGGACGTTTCAACCGAGGGGCCAAATGTTGCTTTCTTTGTTCCGGACATCTCGGGCACCGTCGTACAAGGCGATGAAGCTGAAATGGGGAAGGCCCTCGACACCCTAGTTAGTTTCTGCCTCGCGAATTCGGATATTAGGCCACGGCACATCACTGGTGAGAGGGCATACATCGAGCTCCTACAGAATCAACTCTACGGGCTGCTTGATCGACGTCTTGAGCATGTCCGTGACTGGGTCAAGATTAATGTTCAGCGCTTTCCGGTGGGAAGTCAAGATATACGTGGTTTGTACAATAAGGTCGACACCATAGATCTTGCCATGCGTGCCGCAATTCGACTATGCGCGGAAACTTGTTCATCTTGCCAATATCTCTGTACTCGCCCGTACCGACATTCAGGGAGCCACGAATGTGGGACAACGCACCACTGTCCGTTCTCGTGCGAAGTATCTGGGGACCACCCTGAACCAGTCGGATGTGGCTTGCCGTACGTACAGAATCAGTCTCAAATTTTGAACGTTTTCACACCCGATTCTACAGCGCCGGTCATAGGGCGCAGCATATGTAGGCAGTTCTCTTGTGCTACTTGTGTTTGCCCCGCTAATATGACATTGAAAGGTGCGACGTCAAAGCCCATTCATGCGGACAAAACTGTCACCTTTTCGATAAAACTGGATGTGCCCGGTCGTGTGTCAAGGTGCGTTTCTGAAGTCAGACACGGATTAAGTGCGACCCTAACAGGCCCATAGCCTATGTACCATGATGGTGAACATCTATGCTCAGCACGCTTGCATTCCTGCGGCGAGGTACGGTCGGTAGCGATTAACCAGCTAACCATCTACTGAAAGATATCCAGCCATGTAGTTTAGAGGATATAAATTCAGGGTACCGATGCCCCGGACGCTGTCACATACCATGGTAAGTCGAGAGTGCCTAATCGGCAGGATGTCAATTTCGTTAAATTGCTCGTTTGGGGTATGCTGTTTTCTACAGGGACGAGCCGCACACGCGCCACCGCTGTAGTAATTCTAGTTCATGCCCTATCGAATGTCAGCTCTGTAGGCGATTGTGCCACGAGCCCGATCACTTCCATGGTTTGGATCCCCAAGCGGTTCACCTTTGTGGCCAAGCACACAGTTGTACAAGCCCTTGCGCTGCAAGGGGGATTTGCCGGGTTGGTAGGCCAATCTCTGGTTGGGATCTGTATTAACATCCTCCATTAGATCGAAACTCAGCCCTCTGCCGTGGAGGAGCAATTTTCAGGGCGACATGAGACCTTCCAATACACCCGCTACACTCAAGTGGAGCAGCGGCTCACATGTGTGATCCCTATCCCCCCCGGTGAGCTACATCATGGGGGAGAACACTCGCACACGACAGATGAGAAGGCGTTTCACTACTGCAACATCCGATGCCCTACCTGCCAATATTTGTGTACTTTGCCTCTAGGTGGGTGTACATTGTTTCAAGGATTTGCACCGATGACACAAGCCCCTGTTCATTAGGCCACCCGCAGCAATTACATGAAACTAGCCATGGCTCGATGACGACCACCCAGTGGGCAATTCAGGGTACAAACCAGGATGCTAGGTATGAGTTGAACGGGAGAAATTTTGGAATTGGGGACGAGGGAGCACCCATGCTTTGTCATTTGGTGTGCTCTGCTCAAGGTCGACATGCACATATAGACTTTTGTCGGGAACCGGATAGTTGTCAAGGGGGCGCCGAGCTGGAACATATCAACGAGAGGATGTATCCAGAACCAAGTCGCCCCAAGGATTGGATTTCTCACCGCCTGAAATGGGCTCGGAGCGGTGCGTGATTTTAAAAAGCGAATTTATGCGCTACTCACTTCCAGCCTCTCACACCAGGATTCCAAGGTCTACTCGTCCATTTTTTATGAATTCTGTGATCCGACTGATATGCTGGTATAGATCCCTACTCAAGGGAGCAGCAAACGGAGTTCGCAAAATGGTCAGTATATCAGGATCTGAGGAGACTTAAGAAAAGCTTATCTGACAAAATTACGCACTCACATTTGCAGCGATGTATTGTGTTCAGGTATGGATTCGATGTAGCCGGCCGGAATATCTGACAATCAGATATTTCGCCTCAGGTCCAGAGCATAACGCAACTGCTACGGCCGCCGCCAACCCATCATACTGTAATCTTCCCATTTTTCACCCACCACAGGACCACCGTATCGCACCTACAAATGGTCACGTTTCAGCAGACGGTCATCACTTTGATTGTGTAAATCCCGCTCGGTTACAACAGGCTTACCATGTGTACGTATCAGTGTCTCTATCGGACACTTGTCCCGAAAATTTATATGTATTGATTAAATTCGGCTGTAGGGTATTCGTCATCGACAGGTTCAATACATTTCTTTCAAAAGTGAATTGATATTCAACTAAGCGCATAAACCTTGTTTCGTCTAGCTCGGGCTCTATGGGTTCTGGGGACCGTATTCCTCTCCCAAACACACCCGTCACCCAGTTACTAAGGGCTAGGTGCAACAATAGGTATGGGGCGGTACTTTCGGCATTACACGGTTTCTGGCTTTCGCGTGAGGCTGGTCACTCGAGCGTGCAACCCCGTCAGGACGCCTACTCTGTCATAACTTTCAATGAGTCCCCTACGGTGATTGATCCATGACTTGCCCCCTACCAGTATCGCGACTGAACCTTAATTCAGACCCGATTTGCGAATGACTTCACGAGTACCACCGATCAACTTCTTTCTCAGTTACTCCAGAACTCGGCCGGTGGAAGTACAGACTTCAACTCGGCGCTCGCACACGCTCAAGCATTAATTCGAACTCATTGGAATAGCGATAAGTAGGTACCATTTACATCGACAAATGTCCGGACCTCGCTGATTTACATAAATCAAAGAGCGCCCGTACTGGTATTTCTCTCTGACGGGCAATGCAGTTTGAATCGGAACTCCGTATATGACCTATGTCGAGGATGCGTGCGGCTTGGGTATGTTTGGATTCTCCAGCACAACGTCCCAACAGTACTCACCACGAACACGAATATAGCAAACCTCTGGCATTCTACTCAGTCTCATTTGGTCCTGATCGCTCGTCTGCACCACTCAGGGAGATGGTTCAAATTGCGGGAGAAGTATATGCCTCCGCTCCGCGCAACGCATTGGGGAATATCCAGGGCGACCCTTGTGCTTATTACAATGCCATGGATTCGGTATGACAGCTCCTAAGCTGCTATTAGGCTTGGTACTGAAGTTATCGGGTAGATCCAACTCGCTACTACGTTCCTTGGTATCTCCAATTCCCTTCATAAACCACGAGCCTCGTTGATTGGACAATCCAGCGGGCGGTGAGTACGAATGTCATTTATTATATGCTAGTGGCCGATCACTATAATTTTTTTTCCACCGCAGGCGTGCTTTCTAATTACCAAATTCTCTTGAATGAAACGTTGAATGTAAAATCACAAAGTTCTGTTTCCGAATGTTGAATCTGTGAATATAACCTGCAATGTCCCCTTTCAAGCAAACACGACTACTCACCCAAAATAACCTTATGGTAGTGCCACATTGGCAAGTGCTGGCGTGAACCGATGACGGCGAATTTCACGCTGTCAGCAGGTCTCAAATAACATGAATAGATCTTCGGGTAGCACCTAGCGAGGGTAAAAATCGTTCCTTCTACCCCCTTTTGAAGCATAAGCAGACTACCCATTACATATATTTACTCTCCTAACTCAGAAACATCATCTACATACGCATATTTCCCACGCCTATTACTAACACAGGTATGCGCGCGTATCAGAGGCTGTGAGCCGGAGCCTGCGGAGACACACGAGCCAGGACTTGGGCGCAGGAAGGCGGAGATGAGTGACACGATCACGTGATCGTATGTTGTTTAGTTTCAACCATATTCGTATCGCACATTCGGCCTACCGACGCGCTCTTATTTTCTTAAGTCCCGCCCACCGTCCCAGAATGCTGTCTCACGCATATATGAGCATTCACCAGCACCTCCATTTCTTATCGGTGCTCCACTTCCGACGCAGGGTGTACATCGATGCTAGCACCACCAACATCATTAAAAGATGGGTGGAAGAAAAAAGTGATGTGGAAGTAAGCACAGCCAGATGCTGGGTTTTTTTTTTTTTTTTTTTTTTTAGATTCTTCGTTTTAGGTCCTCTGGGGCATTGCCCTATGGTAGACCGGCACCGAAACCCCCCTTGCTACCACCCTGACCCATTGGAGGGTTCCAACCGGACCCGGGCCTCAGCAGTACGCCACCCCGCAAGGTGACGCGGAGGCTCCCCACAAGGAGCCCCGAAGGGATCTAGGAGGTGTCGTAATCACCCCCTGGGTATATAGGGTCACCGGATGCTGTGCAACTGACCAACGTAATCGCCCGCCGCAGGCTGGGATCGAACTGACGACCCTGGCTTCACAGAGTAAAGCCAAAAGCCGCTGGTACCGTTGAGCCACCCGGGCCCAGATGCCGGGTTGATAAATAAATACTAGCACTTATGATGAGGCTGAGATCCGTCTCTGGTCCGTCTGCGAATTCGGGCTCCATATCGGCTATTTGCACATGCATGCATTCACCCGCACCTCCATTTAATATTACATTAGATATATTGGGAGGTGTCTTTTCCCGCCCTCCACCCACCTATGATTGTCGCTAGGAATGGCCCACCCGCCCGCGAGTTCTGCTCGCGTCTGGGTGCCCCAGACCCCCCATCCGGTGCGCGCTACGCGCCGGATCATCCAGGCCCATGTCTGGATCCTGGCGACATGAGGTAGGTGTATTGGCCTCACAACAATCAGAGCCCCGGAGCCTAAGTATTGCATCATTAGCCCGAGTCAAATTGTATCTTTACTAAATAAGTGTCGCGAAAACTCATATTAGATGGTGATTTGTAATCAGCCAACAAAGCCAAGTGTAAGCCTTTTTTTCTTGAATACATGAAGATCGAAGTTAGTGTTGGGGCATTCGCTCCTACTTTTGTCAGTTGTAGTGAAAGATATTTGACTCCATGCGTCACCCGGCGCTTAGCGCATACATCCACCTTTGGCATTGGTAATTCTATATGCATGCATCAATCTGTCAACACGCAGAACAAATGTTGTGAAGTTTTCGAGGCTACACCCGTGCGGGTTCCCAAGAAATGCCCAAAATGAAATCTTTGTTTGCTACTATCGGCGGGTTCCGCTGCCTGCCCAACCTTGGTGCCAGCCCGAAGCGGCCCCGCGACTCAGCCAGCCGCTCCTTGGCCGACATATATACCAGACCCCGCCACTCACGGTCCCTTGAGATCATCGACTGATAATGTGGTCGTGATGGATTTCCGTTGTATGCCATAGGCGCAAAGGCGATAAGTATTCCATCTCTCCACTCTTCATCGGTGGATACGGACCGTACCAGCGTACTATCCATGATCTACAGCACTTTGGTATGACCCGCGCCCCTAGTGTACCCGCTAAAGTGGGACTCAGGCTACGCCTAATGTAGTCAGACAGAGTCTATCCTAGTGATTCGACGTTATCTCCGCCGCCCCTGAAGTTTATTGGGATATTACGTCGCTGGTTAGATGCTGATTCCCCCATCTTTCGGCCACCTACACCAATTGGAGGTAGCTGTAGCCATGTGATGGTCGGCGTGCCACGGCTTTACAAAGAACAGAGGGATTATTCGGGGTGGCACAGGTGGCTATAAGGCTTCGACTCAGCCATGGACGGGAGAATATACAAATTGGATACCGCTTGACCTTCCTTTCATGTGCGTGATTCCCCGAAAATCAATCCCGTGGAGTCTTCGGTCCGTTACCGGGGCCCCCTAATTCTTGTGGGAAGATCGGGTGGCTAGTCCACCCTCGAAGAAGTATTTGATCAATCGATAGCCACAGCACTCGCGCTGAGTTTAGAATGAGATTTCCCCGATTTTTCGGTTCTTGAAAATTTTCAAGATTCAAGAATGGTGCGATGCGGTGGTCGGCCTTCCGACGGGTTTCTAGTACACATGGCGCGGCTTGCGCGATTGCGGATAGGGGGTTCTGGGATATAACTTGGGGAAGGTCTCGGATTACTCAAGCAGTAGCCACATCACGGGGTGCAATCCGAATCATACAAAAGCAGAGAGGCTACCCGCTCGACACTCCTACCGTGACCCAGGGCTCGCCTCTCTGCACTGTTCAGGCCACTCCCCCGCCATGGCTGGTCAATCTAGCCATCAGGCTTCAATTCCAGTCAATATATTTTCTCAAGGCCAAGTACGAGACCAGGGTCTAGAGATGCTCATGTAGGTGTCCTATATTGGGGTTGCAGCTTTGTCGTGCCCATGTGCTGACCCAGAAATAATTTTACTCGGTAGGGAACGACACTCCATAGCTCCGACATCGCCGATGGACCATCAAACAGGTGATTCACGTGATGAAGGGCGAGCATCATTCTCCAGCGGCGATCGATCGAACCATGCTGGCGGCTTGCCTCCATTTCCTTCAACTTCTAGCCAGCACTATGCTCAAACAAATGGCGATTCGACAAATGACCGGCACTCCGAAAGGAGCGATAGCGACACCGAGATGGCTGATGCCCGCTCCAACTTTGACGGGGAGTCCAGCGCGGTCCTACGCCCCCACCACCAACCAGTCCAGCCGGACCCAACTCCTGACGACGTCTTGGCTAGTATCCCTAACTTGTTCCGATTGCTTGATTTGGTAGACGAACACGGCTCTGGAGGGATAGGTGGGTTTCCATCCAATACGAGTGTTGGGATCTGTTTTCTGATTCCTTGGCCAGTCGAAAAGATAGTGATTGATCAGCATTCGCTCCACCGGCTCTTGAATATCGTTCGACCAGGGTCCTATGACTCGGTTTCCCGGATTAATTTCAAGGAATTGGACAAGGTAAATCTCATTAGACTGTTGTGTATCTGCTACTAAGCACCCAGCCCGTAGCTTTCCATCAAACCTACTGGGCTCTACGGTAGCCAATCAGAAATTATTAGATACCTCCAACAAGCCCAATACTTGGATGACAACTCGTACGTGCTATATATTGTCGACCATTGCCATGTACTAGACCCTCACTACTTCCAGTGTGGCGCTCCTTTCCCGGGTCAACAAATCCTCCAATTCATCCCCTGCACTTCGGTCCGGACTCTATTTGGCCCTGCACCCGGATCATAACTATCTGGGGCAACCAAAACTAGCGTATATCATATACTGGCCTGAAGATACTACATGGGATGATCAGGCTGCATCGTCATCAGTTCGACGAAATCGGGTAACCTTTATGCGGTAAACGTCCTGCTCCATGGTCACCACGGTTGTGCTGATAAACTTGCTTATAGGTACCTGACCAAGCTAGCCGACCAAACCATTTCTTTAGTATCCCCCTCACAGGCTCGAGCCTTCGTCTGGGATACAACTGCCCATAACAAGGACCT